>SSNS01000002.1:3424011-3454801 GCA_006937985.1 Aphyosemion australe
GTCTGGTTTCCGGGAACAACAACACTACCTTCATCTCCAGCGGTCAGGTGATGAACGTTTCCGGGGACGTCATTGTCGTCTACGTCAGCCAGACATCTCACGGCAGTGACGAGAGCGGACAGGGCGGCGCCTTCGGGAGCCCCGTCCAGGAAGAAGCCAACGAGACGACTCCATTTTTTCAGAGCAGCTCGAGATCTCAAGGGGACTCCATTACCCACAACACCTCACGAGACGAGACGCTGCCGGTCCAAGAAGTGAGACAGGAGAGGCAGCTGGTGAAGTGAAGATAATTTTCTAAAACAGAAAAGTTTTTTACACCATGTCAGGTTCTAATAGAATCCAAAGAAAGGGATTTTTTTTCTTATGGTGTCGAGCTTTAACTGGAACCAAATATTAATACATATCTAATTTATTCCTTAAACTCCACACATTTAAAATCCTTTTTTCATTTTGACAGCAAGTTAGTTTTGAGACTTTCTTTGTAAAATAAGATGTCCACCATGTGGACATAATCTTTAAAAATGTTTCTAAGGTTAAAAATCTGACAAAAAAATTAGATTTTTACAAAAGCAAAATGAATTTTGAAACATTTCATTAAGAGAAGTTAACAGAATCTAGTTTACATTAAAGTGATAGTGTGTAGTTTCCTGGCAATGGGGCGGGGGGGGGAGTGGGGGGGGGGTTACGCCATATCGTCGTGACTGTCGCTAGTTTAAAAAAAACAATACGCTAAATGTTACCTGTCGAGCAGAAAGCATGCGACCTCGGCGTGACTCCTCAGACGTTCATAGTCCTTCAGTTAATTCCATGGAGAGAATGCAATGCTGATGCTAGTTTTCTAGTGGGGTAGGTTCCAGATCTGCTCGGGGTCCTGCGCCTGCTGATGACGTCACACTACGGCAATACCACTCGGCCAGAATATATTGCATCTCATTTTTGATTCTGTACTTTCACATAGGTTTTGGAAAGAGTTTAGCAGTTTTGTTATTAAATTCATGTTTCTTACCACCTAAATGATTTAAAATGTGGTAACGTAACTTCTGTAAGTCGTACGTCCATCCAATCATCTAGTGTGATGTCATCAGCAGGCGCAGGACCCCGAGCCGGCTCACGTAGAAGGAACATGGCGTCCAATATGGCGTCCCCCAGAGACTTACTGTAGACCTGTGCCCTGTGTATTTTAGACCCAATTTTTATGGTTATATTTTACAAAGCTGCAAATATTTTTCAACGATTAGACGTCTTTTTATTCATTTTCAACAAAATTTCGATGGATATTTCCAGAGATTTATGGTAAAAACTACACATTGTCACTTTAAAGCATTATAAAGTTTCTCTAATCTGTTCAGACTTTATTTTCTTGTTATTGCACCACATGTGCAGTTTAAGTGGAAGAAAAATGCTATGCATTTGATAAGCTATGTTATCACTGGTTTGACTCATTTAATTCTGTTTTAATGTACGATCTTTGATGAAAAGAAGTAATATGTTTGTTTTAAATACTTTAGCAGAAGTAAATTGTTGGTGTCTTTTTCAGAAGTTGCCTTTGTGATAAATAGTTTTATATATTTCCCCAAAAAAAGTGTGCTGATTTGTGAATATTAAGTGATATTTTGAATTTACGTGTGTGATGTGGATGTATTTGATTAACTGGTGCCACCGACAGCAGGAAGAAATGAGCACAATTCGAAAGTTTTGATTTAATTCTTAAAAAGTATCATGAAATAAATTCCTGAGGCTTGTGTTTATTGTTTTGTTGACTTTTGGTCTTTTATTTTTGGTAGATTCTCTACAGAATACTGGTTCTTTCATCTGCCTTCTTGTTTCAAAATGGTTTTGTTGGTTTTAGAACAATTGAACATAAAAATAGTGGCATTTTATTTGTTTTAAAAGAAAGTGCTGTGTAATTTTGTAACATTTATGTCTATCTATCCATTCCAAAAACATTTCAGCCAAATCCATTAGGAATCCAGGAGGCGCTCCTACACAAACAACATTTTTAAGGTATTTTATATGTTTGCTAAATAGCATTCACAAAGCCTTTTTGAAAGCACTGCTGTTACAGCATTCACCAAATAGATCTTAAGACTCTGACAGGGATGCTAACTTTGAGTCTTTGTAGTTTTTATGTGCCACATGTTGCTAGCAGATATTTAGCTAAATGTTTGTTAGCTATAATGAGGTGAAAGTTAGCTAACATTTGTGTTTACAAGAGTTCATCGATGGTATTTATGTGTCTTGCAGCTCCTTTTGGGCCTTTTTCATACCAAACCACTGTGCTCTGACGCCCGCTTATTTCAGTGGTTTGCACAAATGATAATTAGCTTAGCTAGCTGTGAGCTGGGTCAGCAAACAGACACAGAAATCATGTTGTTTTTGAGCTATATGGCAGAAGTTTGTAGTTGCACTGGGACCTCAGGACCTTGTGTACCCATAACAACCTTGGTGCTCTGATCTTAGTACTCAAATTCAGACAAGAACTTCCAGGGACATATTATGTAAAAGTCACCTAAAAGTCTATTTGCATTGTCATGTGGTCCTCTACTTCTTTAAACACTCCAAATGTGACAAAAATCCATCCATTCATTGTCTGTCAGTGTTTGGTTTTAGGAAATATGTGCCTAAAACAAGCTGTTTCAAAAAGCCCCTGTTTGTGATGTCACAAATGGGGAAAGTAGAAAAGAACCACCTTTCACTTGCAAGAGATAGCTGCTGCTGGAGGAGGAGCGGCTCCACCCAAGCCCCTCCCAGATATCGGAGCTTCTCAGCTTATAGCAGCCTGAACGGGGGTTGGGTGGGCGTGGCCAACTCCAGCTTGTTTTCTTAAAGAGCCCTGAAACAGCTCATTCTGGAAGGTACTGAAACTGTTAGGAATAAAACTGCTGAAGTTGCTTTATGTGAGAGGGATTTAGTGCAAGGAATTTCATAAAATGTTTTGTATCAACCATAGAACTATTATATCTTAAGACAATAAAGTCATAATATGTCCCCTTTAAGTTCAGAAAAGCCCATGTTACATTTGGTCTGTGTTTTCTCTGAAAAAAAGAAGGCTGAAAGAAACCTATTTTGTGTTCAAACCATTCAAAACGTAAATAAACGCTTCTGGAAACGTTGGTGCGTCGTCTGTCAGCCCTCACCGTATGTATTCAGCCTTTATAAATCATGTACATATCAATCAAACATGTTGCAATGATTAAATAAAAGACTATTTTTGATTGAAATTAAATACGTTTTGCATGTTTGTTTTTTTCACTCATTGATGGCAGACATCCTGCATTCTGTGGTTTCGCTCTGTCTACTTTCCTATTTTGGGACGGACAAATTACAATGAATGAGTTGTTGATCCCCCCGTGATGATCTATAATCCCTGTGAAGCAATCTTAATTACATATGTGGCAAGTTTTCTCTGCCTTTGTCCCGGCAGTGACAGACAGACAGGCGGCCTTTCATCAAGCCAGGGGATGGCGAGCAGCTGTGAGGAGAAACTGCTCGAACAGTCAGACCATCTAGCGTCACAGGGAGACCACATGAGAAGAACTGGCAACGTTCATCGGGCCTGGTTTGGGTCAGCAGCAGTGTGTTTACATATGTGTGTGTTTGTGTCTCAGCGTGCATCTCGTCTCGGCTTATTTTTATGGTTGTTGGTGAAAACAGGAAGTTATGACTAGCTTTCACATGGTTTACATGAGGAATGGCTGGACGGCCAACACAAGGCTCGACTGTAGTCAAAGGATTTCATCTTTTTTTTTCTTGAGCTTTAAATGTGTGAGAAAATAATCTGAACATCTATCTGAGGTGCTGAGGTGTTGGACGTAGCTTTAGTCTGCCCCCTAGTGGTAAAATATTAGAAACATGTCAGAAAATGTTGATTTTTGGAACCAAGACGTGTGATTGATAAATAAACAAATAAATAAATTAATTAATTAATTGTGTAACACTATCAGAAAATGTGGAAACCAAGAGGATATGTAGATTGCGCAAAAGGCTGGAATCATTCTTTGGTCTTAGGAAGCCAGACTTTTAAAAGTGGTCTTCTCACATTTCTCTTCAGTTTCGGATCGATTGTAGAGACATAAAAGACAAGTGAGCAAAGAGCTGATTTGAAATAGAATTTTAATTCTTGTTGGTGCCATGCAGCCACTTGTCACAAAAATACATAATTCACTCTTTCTTTGGGGGACTTAATGAAAGAGAATCAGTCTAGGGATGAGCCGGATACTCGTTTCAGACGAGTACGAATATTAAACGAGTAAAATTCATGATTATCTGTGTTCGGGTGGAAGGAGAATCCTCATTGGGTAACTGACTGTCTTTACGCTCTGTGATTGGCCAGTCACACAGAGCGCCCGCCCCTCCCTACAGGCAAAACCATCTCTGCCGCGCCGGGAGGCAGCTGTGCTGCTCCGCTCACACACGACAGTGACTGAGGCCTCTGTGTAGCTCTCTCTCGTCACGTTGCTTCAGTAATCAGTACTCCCTTCTTCAGCTCGCCTCTTTTTCAGTTTGTGTAACATTTAAAGTTACTTGTTTCGTAGCGGTGCATTTGACAGACATGACATAATATTTCAGCCTGTTAGCTCTTTGATGTGCTTGTCAAATATTCTAGTCCCTAAATCTTAATAAAGCATGCACTAAAAAAAATTATATATCATTTTTGCCAAGTTTTCTATGAATGAAAACATGAGAGGAAGCCCAGTCAGGTTCAATGTACCAGTTTTAGCTCTTAGATTTACACTCAGTGGTGCCTCTAAAGGGGGGGCCAAGGGGGGCCATTGGTCATGCCTGGAAAATTGTTGGCCACCCTACTGGCCCTCTTGGGGAAGACCCTAGCCCCACCCTCACTAATAAATCACATTCATGTTCGCACAAATCATACAATCATCTTTTCTAATCAAGACATACATTTTAAAGCCAATAAAAACATTTATTTTAATAGAATTTTTAAATTTGATTGGTTTAATAAATCACAGTTTAAAGTATGTCTATGAGAATTTCAAGGTTTAGGACCAGAGGTGATTGGGCCTTTCAGGCAATGGCCCCCTCAATGTGGAACGCTTTACCACCGACCCAGCGCTCTCTAACCACTGTCGAGTCTTTTAAAAATATGCTAAAAACACATCTTTTTACTCAGGCTTTTTATTGATTCTGTTGATTTTTATTGATTTTAATTTTGAGTAGGTTTGCTTTTATGCTTCTATGCTTTATAGGTCTGTGTTTTATTGCTTTTATGTTAGGTTCTCTTGATTTTACTTCTACGAAATTTCTTTTATGTTTATATGCCTCATAGGTTTGTGTTTATAGTGATTTTATGGTAGCCACTCTCTATGACATCATTATGATTGCCACTTTATATTATTTTGCTATTGTGAAGCACTTTGTGATTCTTTCTGCAAAAGGTGCTATAAAAATTAACATTACTTACTTGCTATTTTTAAAATTCAAACTCAGTAAAACTTGAAATGATAACTAAAAAAACCGAAATTTTGTCTTTTTCTGACGTGTTTATGTTTAACAAACTTGAGGTAAATGCGTTTGATGCATAGGCCTATTATTTTTTAATAAAAAAGAGTGAAGGAGCAATGCAACGCACACATACAGGCTAAATTCCCCTAAGGTAACACGGGCACCAATTTGGTGAGCCACCCCAAAAATTTCCACTGGCCCCCCGTGAAAGTTTTCTGGGCGCACCACTGGTTACACGTTGCTGAACTGAGTTTTAAAAAAAAGCTGGCACAACAGCTTCACATATTTGTTCCAAGTGATAGTACAGACCTGTGGAAAGCACCAGAAAATCCACATTAATAAAAAACTTAAGTTACAGCCACCTCAACGGCGGAAGCGGGTTTAGAATTTCTAACGCTCTTTTGCAAAATACCTTGACATCTAAGTGCTTAAAAGATGGAGTTTCTGGTTTCTTCTGTGATCTTTATTTTGCTTTTGAATCACGAGGATCTTACAGACACGGCTGTGGTATAATATTACATATTAACACTGCAACACCTGGGCAACGACCTTAGCTTAAAACGCTCAACTTACAACTATTTAATTCCAATTTTTATAACAGATAAATGATTTAAGTGAAAGATAAAAATCTAAATACAAAAATGCTTTTCAGCTTGTTTGGCTGTCATGTTGCAGGTCATGTGTCTCCCCATCAGAACCCAAATCAAAAATTCAGCCATCATTGATTTGTTCCAATAACTGAACTTGAACAGAAGAGCGTTTGTGCCTAAAAGCATCCCATGTGAACTTTCAGCTATATAAAGGGAAGATTCTTTCCCTCTGCTTGATCTTTGGACCAGAATTTTGAAGCAACACCACTAAACGATAAAGCCGTTTAGATTTTATTGGGAATTTTGTCAATTTGGAGATGCAGACTGTAAGGTAGGATTATGTTTTCAGTTTTTCAGAGACACAATTTCAACAAAAATGTCTATTTTAGAAAAATATTTTGTGGTTAATTATCAGGATTTAGAGTAAATTTCCTTTAAAAATGCTAATTTTAGCACAAAAATGTACATTATTTTATAAAGGTTTGACTTTTTCGATCTTTCTTGATTCCTCAGGTCTCTGTTCATCCCAAAGTGGACGTCAGATGTGCGTCTGGAGGGGAAGACAGCAATAGTAACAGGAGCAAACACTGGAATAGGCAAAGAAACGGCTAAAGACCTCGCTGCAAGAGGTAAGAAAACACAGCCGCACTATTTAAAGTGACTAGTTTGTTATGTGGGTCAATCTGGGTGTACGTTAAAACCTAATCATCATTTGGAGGAATGGATATCTCGTGTAGGTGCTCGGGTGATTTTGGCGTGCAGAGACACGACCAAAGGAGAACAAGCTGCTTCTGACATCATGAAGAGCGTAGATGGTGCCAAAGTGGTGGTCATGCAGCTGGATCTGGCTGACACCAAATCCATCTGTCAGTTTGCTGAGAACATTTACAACAGTGGGTTTCAAAACTATCCTCAAAATCTGCAGAACAGTTAAAAAACGTCCTGTTTAATGACAACTTCCTGTTTTCCAGACGAAAGCTCTCTTCACTTCCTGATCAACAACGCAGGCGTGGCTATTTGTCCGTATGCTACGACCGTGGATGGATATGAGATGCAGTTTGGAGTCAATCACTTAGGTTACTTTAAATAAAAGTCACACTTTTCAAGTTGTGCTTTTTCCCTCTGTTTATTTTCCATTTCTGCCCCTTTCAGGTCATTTCTTCCTGACGTTCCTGCTTCTGGACTTGCTGAAGCACTCGGTGCCCTCCCGAGTGATCAACCTGTCGTCATCAGTTCACGCCATGGGCAAGATCCGCTTTGATGACCTGAACGGGGAGAAAGATTACCACCCTGTCAGGGCGTACGCTCAGAGCAAGCTCGCTAACGTGCTGTTCTCCAGAGAGCTAGCTAAGAAGACAGAGGGTACGGTGTGTGGCTGGGAATCACGGATGGCATGACTGATGATCTGTGACTTCATGAATCTTTTACTTTTTACGTTTCTGTAAAAAAACATCTGCCTCTCCAGTGTGAGAGTCTCATGCCTCAACCGCAACAGCTCTGGGCAGGAAACAGAGCAGTCTGTTTACCCTATTTCCTGCATTAGCCCCGGTAGAAAATAGACGAGGAAACTCTCGGGTCAGAAAAAGACACAGATCTACGTCACACTGTTTGTTAGCAGTCTGGACCAGGGATGGACTGGCCATCTGGCATACCGGGCATGTTCCGGTGAGCTGTTTACCCAATGTGCCCCCCCTTGCTCTGACAGCCGGCGGGACGGAGGAATGACAGGGCTAAATTTTTGTCCCAGTCCAACCCCGTTCTAGACTCACCCATCTAGGCTCACGACGAGGAATGCTGTTGTTGATTTAGCATCCAGGAGACAGCAGAGCACATCTCGGCTAGTAGAAGCTAACCGTTAGCATTAGCAACTCCACAAAATGACAGAACTCCCTTGGGCTTGTGTTATTTATGGAGATAAAACATCCACGTTGCAGAGCAAACAGAGGCAGTGGAAGAGTTGTGTTGCTGTTAGCCAATCAGAGGCGAGATGTCCAACTATCGTGAATACTAATGAGTAAGACTCAAAATCCTGCTAACTTCTTTTTCCTGAAACAGGAGCACCAGCACATTTTTTTCACAGAGAATAACTCACAAGGCATTCATTTATACTAGAGAACTGCAGATGTATTGAAATAATGAATATTTCTGCAGATATTTGCGCTGAGGCTATATTTTTTTCATATTACTTATACTTTCTTATTTGCACCTTTTGCATGGATCTCTTATTCATGTCTGAGTCATAAGGCATCAACACTAACCGCATGTTCCGCTGCAGGTTTTGGAGTGATGGTTTTCTCAGTGGACCCTGGGGTTGTGAACACTGAAATCACACGACACATACGGCGCCCTCTTGTGGACTTAATTAGGACCTTCAGTTCTGTGCTGAAGACCCCAGCAGAGGGAGCATACACCACCATCTACTGCACCGTCACGCCTGACGACCAGATGCTCACTGGTGGATTCTACAAGTCAGTGTAAAATCCAGCTGCTACAACATTATTATGATTCCTGATGATTCATCAAAACTTGTCTTTTATAATAATTCCACTCATTTTTTGCAGATTATTCAGATAAATTATTCAATTGTTTTTTATTTCTTGCATCGCCCTCACATATTGCCTTTTCTCTTCCAGGGACTGTGCTCTTGCTGCAAGCTGCAGGGCAGCTGAGGACAACCGCACCTCCCTGAAGCTGTGGGCTGTGAGCTGCCACCTGCTGGGGATCCGCTGGAGATAAACCGCTCTCCTCTCATACAAGCTGTGCTGCAAAATGCATGAAGTTTCCGAGGTTTATTTGGTAATTTTGTGCATGTCTGGCGTGGACATAAATTGTGCAAAAGGGTAGAGGCAACATGCTAATTTCAAATAAAACTGGCGTGATACTATGATGTGGAAATGTAGAAGTGCTATAAAAGATACAATCTTAAAGGAAAAATAAAGCAGATTAAACCAGTCATGTATCTTATTTTTTGTGCATAAATGGTTTGTATTTCACATCTCTTTGCTGCTGGTTTGCATCTTTCATCTTTTGTGATCATTTGGTGTTTCTTGATCTTATTTTTTTGTATTTTTGCAGTTTTGCCCATGTGGTTCCAATTTTATTTGCATGTATTTGTTAGAATATTCCATTTACTGCATGCATCTGCAAGTTAAAAGTGTAAAATTTTAATTTTGCTATACTTAGATCACAAAATATAGATTTTTTTGCATGCATTCATCAATATGTTTTATTAGAGCTGATATTTTAAACTCAAAAACCCCGTTTTTGTTGCACTTTCTCAATGTCGCAGTTCTTGAACTGGGTATAAGATGCATGAGGCTTCATCCTTGTTTTGTGGGCGCACTCAGCATACAACAGGAGCCTCTTTCTCTCTCTCAGCCAGCAGGGAATCCGTCTGTTTCTCAGTCTGTAACTTGTGAATCAGTCATGTGTCAGCTGGCTCCGGATTGGCTCAGCCGTGAGATGTGAAACACTAGCAGCAGGCGGAGTGTGTGTGTGTTTGTGCATGTGTGCATGTGTGTGCACAAAAGCCAACTGCTGAACTATTCACGCTGAACGCTGAAGGAGCTGTGTGATTTGAGGACATATATATTTATTTTTTGTATTTTTTTTTCCTGAAGTCGCTCTTCTGTCCTAAAGTGGAGATTAATTTCTTTTTGAGGAATAATGTTCTGCAGGTAGGAGACTTTTAAAAATATATATTTCTGTTTGCAAAAATAGGTTAGAAGGCTGCATCTGTTGCATCAGACAATAAAACTATGGAGTGCTACTGTGGTAGGTTTATAAAACACATCCTTGTTGATGATTGTAATTATGCAAATTTTTATTTTAAAATGATTTTTAGAAGTTTAAACCTATTAAAAGTATGATATCAGAAATGATTCCCCCTTAAATCAGAGGAATGACCAAACCGAATCCTACCTGTGTGACATGTATCACCTAATGCAAATCTCCTGAAGTGTAACTCTGCTGCCCGTCTGAAGGATGTACACACTCTTTCTAAGAAAGACGGGAGATTTACCAGCGTAATCAATTAGTATCTATTATGAATGGATGTTCCTCTCCTAATTTGCTTATGTGCCATTTAGGGGTACGAGCTGCAATCACTGGTCATCTGAGGAGAGGTTAGATGGAAAAACGGTCATCATCACCGGAGCCAACACCGGGATAGGCAAAGAAACAGCCAGAGATCTGGCAAAGAGAGGTACTGTTCCGTGTTCCTGGATCACCTGTGTGCCTCCTTCGTCGTGACTAACTTCCAAACTCTGACTTCCACGCAGCATTCCTCTCCTTTCTCCAGATTGAAGGACATTCCCGTCCTGATTAGGAGCTAATCTTCACTGTTAATCTCATGAAGCCTAATTTCATTATATGCATTATAGCAGCTCTGATGGGTGAATCACCTCAAAGTACCTTAACTACCTTTGAGTAAAATGCCCAACTTTCTCAATATTGGAGCCAGCATACATAGGTGGGCTCCACATGGGATATATATGGGCAAACTGTATAGGTTCCAACTGGTTTCATCCACAGTAGTACCTCAATCTGCTCATGTCTCAAAGAAAAGCCCAATCTAAAATGTCCAAAGTTGATGCTAAAGCCGTTTCAAACAAGTGCCGTTCCTGAGCCGCCGCCATTGTTGTTGTTTTGCTCCATCGCAGCTCTTCTGTAATGGTGCTAAACCCACCCAACGTCTCTGTGATTGGCCGGGCCTACATTTAGCCGAGCCAATGGTAGACCTGTTGAGGCTACAGTGGGGCGTAGCTAGACTAACCTGCTACTGCTAGTCTAGATTTCTAGGGTACCATAGAACGCTGTAGACTCAGAAAAATGAACATGTGTGAACATCACCAATTTATTTAAATATCACTCATAGCTTTTGCACAACAACTTTTTATTTAAAGGTGTGGTTCACTCGTTTAATGGATACATTTGCAGTGCTCTCTGGTAGGAATGAATGCCTTGCAAGCTGTACTCAGGGCGAATAAAGCCCAGAATTTCTTGGATCAGCACCGACAAGTCACTGGCAGGACTTGGAGTCTTATTTCCTGATATTTGGACATCTTGCCTCGGGATTGGATAATGCAACTCCACCACTGACTTGCAACAAGAATTTTTTATCTCCACAAATAACTCAAGCCTGGAGGAGTTTTTCTGTGTGGTGGAGTTGCTAATGCTAACGGTTACTACCTGAGACGTTCTCTGCTGTTTCCTGAAGGTTAAACCAACAACAGCCTTCCCCGTCGTGAGTCAAGATCGTTGAGTCCATGAATGTTAAGTGACAGTATGACGTAGATCTGTCAGGATTTTCTAATTCTAGAGTTTCACCGTCTATTTTCTATCAGAAGCTAATGCAGGAGATAGGTGTAGGAGACTATTTCATGTTCAGCCTGCATGAAAAGCTAACAGTGACTGATTATAATCAGAAATAATCATTAAAAATGTTTTTTCAATGAACTACACCTTTAAGGGTTAATTTTCCACCTGTTCATCTTCTAAAGATACAGGTGTGCAGATACCAAGGTGACCTTAGTGAAATTAACATTTCTGTTCCTCTTGGATATCATTACTCTTCTTCTGCAAGCTATAAATAAACAATTTTCATTTACCTCAGTAGAGAAACTCAGTAAACTTAATGAGAAATGACATGAGGAGGAAAAAAGAGGACACAACAAAAAGACTGATGTCCCCCAAAGTGAATTCCCCATCAGCTGCTGGCATCATCTATCAGTAAGGTAAATTATCTAATGACACGATGACAGCGTGCTTCATTTTGCAGCTTCTTTGAATGGTTTCAATCATCGTTTCTAGACAGTTTGACCGTATGAAATGTGTCATTTATCAGCACAGAAGTTGTGTGATTGCTCCATCATTAATACATAATCACCTGGTGGGTTATGTTTTACTGTGACTCATTGAACAACTGGGTTTTCCCATTTGGAAGCAGCAGGACAGGAACAAAGGGCCCAGTAATGGGGCACAGATGCTCCAAATGATAAATGTCTCATCGCCTTCCTTAATTGCAGGGAACAGATATTTCAAGCGTGTGTTTGTTTGTGCGTTGGGTGTTTTTTTGTTTGTTTTGCTGGGTGATGCCTGTATTGTTGTGTTTCTATATATAAGTCTATTTCTGGCATGCAATTTTGTTTATGGGTGACAGCAGGAATGTCCTCGAAACCTCTTTCTGTGCTCATTAACGAGGATGTGTCACGGTTTGTGTTGGAATAAGAATAGAGCAGCTGAGAGGGGCTGTGCTCATGTGGGTGGGGGGGCCAGATGGTTAAAGAGGTTCTGGGCGAGAGGATTCATTAGACGATGATCAAAAGTACACAGAGATTTAGAAACTTCATTACGAGGAAAAGCTGCTGTAGCCGTGGACTTGTGAACTTTGTGTTAAATCCTTTAGTGTGTCTGGGGTTACATCTCTTCTAGGTTGGCTGCAGTCCCATGATGAACTCTATACTTTTAATTATTAGTGGCAGCTTTAATCACAGGAAAGCTGCTTGGAGATGCTTTTGGAGCCTTTATCTTTAAAGTAACACACAGCAGTTTCCTGCTCCTCCGCCCTACTGGTTGAAAGTGGAATTAAAACTACCGTAAACAACCCTGCTGCAACTTGCTATAGCAAGCACTAACAACGAGCTAACACTAACATGAGTCAACTAATACTAAAATAAACCACAAAGTAAAAGGTTCCACACTGTTGGACAAAAAATATTATTACTTACAAGTCCAGTAGCAACAAAGCCAGGTCACCATCAGTTCGTGATTTTGTAGCTAGCTAGCTTAGCTCCAAACTAGTGTAGGCTGCACCGATGTTCACTCTGGTTTTAGCTCTTTGCTTCGCCTCCAAAGACATTACTCAGTTACTTTTACTTCCAGGCTCCGCCATGATGCCAACAGAAAAAGTAAACTTCTTTTTCTTCTTCTTGTGCTTTTTATTGACAATTGGTGAAATGAAAATGCTAACTGCTAGCATTACAGCTAACAGCCGTAAAGCAGGTATAATGCTGTGTTCGATTTACCTCAGAAGTCAGAACTAGGAATGACGTCACACCCGAGTTAACAGCGTTTTGGTTACCGCAGTCGGAATTCCAATATGGCGGCGCCCTCGAAAACTGCTGATTTTGGTAGCTCTCAACGAACACAGACGACTAATAAAAAACACTTTTAGTTTGTTCAGCTTAGAGAAGCAAGCACTACATGTAACATTGATTTGAAACGCACTCTTATATGTGTGTCTTGTAAAATAAACACATTCCAACAAAACTTACTGTTGTTGATACGGAGAGCTGCCATCTTGGATCTCGAGGTCGGAGTTCTGAAAAACTTCAGAGTTTCCGACTGGGAGGTCCGACTTTGTGGGACGTTTTATTTTATTTTTCCTACTCGGGAGTCGGGATTTCTGCGTTCTGAGGACAAATTGAACGCACCATAAGAGCGCCCCCTAGAACACCTACCCGCTCCACAAAACTGTTAAGTGCAGTATCTGGCCAGCAGAGGGCTGCAGAGTGGTGTCAAATATGAAACTGGTCAAGTTTCTAATTCAACAATCACTGAGATCAATGTTAAAGCTCTAGCTTAAAGTTTAACAAACTAGTGTTACTTTAACATGCATACCAAGAATCTCTTTTTGTTGACTTGATCACAGGCGCTCGCATCATCATGGCATGCAGAGACCTGGAAAGGGCAGAAGAGGCGAGGACTGATATTTTGGAGGACACTGGAAACGAGAATCTGGTCATCAAGAAACTGGATCTGTCTGACACCAAGTCCATCAGAGCCTTTGCTGAAGCCGTAAACAAAGGTTGGTGGTCAAAATGGGTCATTTAGGGCTCAAGGGACACTTTTGGTTTCGATTTGTTGGGGTTAACTTTGGTCCATTTACATAACATCAAACTGCACTTTGCTTTTTTAATTTTCAAACATGACAGTTGCCTTATGTGGTGTGTTCTTTTCAGAGGAGAAACAAGTGAATATACTGATTAACAACGCTGGAATCATGATGTGTCCCTACTCCAAAACAGTTGATGGGTTTGAAATGCAGCTGGGAGTCAATCATCTGGGTGAGCCGCAGAACATTTTTATTGACTTTTCTTTATCAGAAGTTGGTAAAAATGGGTTTATTTGAATAATTATATATGAACATAAAAGGAGATGATCAGTTTGATTTTAATAAACTGACAACAAATCCAGAAACTAAACTAAAATTTTCCTTTTCTCTAGGAGTTTTCAAAAGACGTGTATAATTTTATGCCACAGCTATTACACAGTGATTATTGAAGCTACATACTGGTTTCCATTTCCACAACTAGACATAGGGCTGAATGAACCACAAACGTCAACATTTTGTCTCAAATTTGTTTAAAAGACCAAGTTCACTCATTTTTCCATACATTAGCAGTGGTCTCTAGTATAAATGAATGCCTTGTGAGTCAATCTGTAGACAAAAAGCTCTGGCGCTCCTGTGTTTTGGAGTCTTATTTCCTGATATTTTGACATCTCGCCTCCAATTGGCTAACAGCAACGCGACTCTTCCGCTGCTTCCATTCACTCTGCAGCATTGATGTTTTATCTCCACAAATAACACAAGCCTGGAGGAGTTCTGCCGTGTTGTGGAGTTGCTAATGCTAACGGTTAGCTTCTACTAGCCGAGATGTGATCTGCTGTCTCCTGGATCTTAAATCAACGAGCCAAATTGGGTGAGTCCATGAATGCTAATTTTCAGAGTGATGTAGATCTGACTGGTTTCCCTGTTTATTTTTTTATCAGTGGCTAATGCAGGAAATAGGGGTAGAAGACTATTTTCACGTTCAGCCTGCATGTGAAACTCAACGTGACGGATCAAATTTCATAAATAAGTAAAAGCAGTTTCTCAGTGAACTTGGTCTTTAATGTCTGAGAAGTCAGAAGAATTTTGATTACTGCGACAAAAGCCTTAATCTTCATCCTTCATGGCTATCCTCAGGTCACGTCCTGTTAACCTACCTGCTGCTTGACCTCATCAAGAGGTCAGCTCCTGCACGTATAATTGTTGTGGCCTCAGTGGCCCACAAATGGACTGGGCTTCAAATAGATGACATCAACAGTGACAGGAGCTATGATACCATGAAGGCCTACGGACAGAGCAAACTGGCCAACGTCATGTTCGCTCGCTCTCTTGCTGAGCGGTTACGAGGTGAGCAAAGGTTTTTAAAGATATGGACCTCAGGAGAGTGGCAGTTTAATCATTTCTCACAGAACAAACTGATTTCAGAAGATGTAGCACGTCTGGAAAGTTTAAATAGCTAACCCTGCATGTGTTTCAGGTACAGGAGTGAGTGTCTTTTCTCTGCACCCGGGCGTGGTACGGTCTGACTTGTGGAGGCACCAAAACCTGTGTATCCGAATATCCATGAAGATCTTTATTCTGTGCAGTAAGACCGCAGTGCAGGGAGCACAGACAACCATCTTCTGCGCTGTGGAGCCAGGTCTGGAGAGCCTGAATGGAGTGTACTTCAGGTAACTTTCAGAATAAATAATAATAGTAATAGTGGGTCTACCATTGGCTCAGCTCCTGGCCAATCACAGCAGTCTATGTTTGTAGAGAGATGCTGGGTGGGCTGAACACCGTTTTGGCAGAGCTTTATCTTTTGTGACAATGGTAGCAGAGCTGGGAGGAAGAAATACTAAAAAATGAGGAACGACGTGTGAAACGGCTTTGGTATCAACTTTGGATGATTTAGACTTGAGCTTTTTATTTGAGACATGAGCAGGTAGATGCACTTCTTCTTTGATGGTGTACTGCCTCGTTAACTGATTTCTGCCATAATATAAATCTGTCACCATATGAATATGTCCAAAGGGGTTCAAATGAAGGCAACTGGACTTCTTTGGTTTCTTGAAGATGTTTCGCTTCTCATCCGAGGAGCTTTGTCAATTCTGACTGGAATATGGGAGAGTCAAGCTTATATAGCGGTCTATTTTTGTTTAACGAGCCGAAACTACCTGTGAATACCCCTCCTCCCTACCCCCCGAGGAGTCGTTGATCTCGTTAGATCCTATTGTGTTAGAATGGTTGTTTTAATTAGATGCAGGAGGGTGTGACCTAGACTGAAATTGTTTTAGAATTAGGTAGGTCACACCCTTCTGCACCTAATCAATACAACGATTCCCACACAATAGAGGATAACGACTGAAACGACTCCTCAGGAGGTAGGCAGGAGGGGTATTCATTGGTAGTTTCTGCTCGTTAAGCAACAACAGACAGCTACAGCTTATAAGCTTGACTCTCCCATATTCCAGTCAGAATTGACAAAGTTCCTCGGATGAGAAGCGAAACGTCTTCAATAAACCAAAGAAGTCCAGTTGCCTTCATTCAAACCCCTCTGGATTACCATGACCTGGAGGACTGAGAACCTTCACCAGCGTATGAATATATCACATTGTTCATTGTTCATCTCTGTCTATGGGTCGTGGCCAAACTATATATTCATATATCTAGGATGGCTTTCCAGGTTAGGAAAGTCACTCTTTTGTTTTGAAACATGGACTGCAGTACCAAATCTGACCACAGGATGTCACTCTTACTTCATGCGCCTTTAAATAAAAACAAATTTATGGTGATTTTGTAACTGTAATGTTCCGGTATTGAACCCCAATTATAGTACTTTCTTTGCTGTGCTTGACGGTCTAAATCATTCCCAAAAATACTATTTTGCATTATGGGAAACATATTCACATTTATCCTTGCAACAAAACCTGCCCTAGAAGTCACTGAAACCTCAAAAACTAAACATGAAAGGTGTTGCCTTTAATGGAAATCCCATAAAGTAATCCCTGATTGAATACTTTTGGAGTCAACCAAAATTTAGAAGGTTGACACAGCTAACTGACCGCACAAAAAAAGCTCTGACTCATTCAACTGAACTAAACCTCGGTAGTTGAATGATGACTTTCTTATGCATTGACCGCTTTGTGTTCAGTGACTGCTCTCCTGCAATGTGCTCGAGGATTGCTGTTGATGATGACCTCGCCCAGAAGCTGTGGGACATCAGCTGCAACATGCTCAACATCACCTGGCAGTGAACGGATCCTCCGTGTGATCGACACCTCTCATAAACAACGTTACGGACTTTTACAGATCTATCAGTCATTCTTGGGTGTATGCTCTCTAATGACTCCAAGTCATGGGACGTCTTCTTTATTTTGTATTTTGTCACGTATATGTAAAATACGTAAAATACGTAAAATGTATCTGATTATTTTGGGCGAGAAATCCAAAATGTACCTCTATCGTCTTTTATGTATTTTCTTCTTAATGTTAAGGTTTGATGGAACTCTGTCATGAGAAAAAAACGTATAATCGAACCATAATTTTGCTCAAAATCGACAAAAAAAAAAAATCAGTTTTGCACCTTAGCCTTTCTTTGTGCAGGTTCATAACACAAGTGTAAGTTGCATTAGACAGTTCATCTACAGATTAGATTATTCGTCATTGTTTTGTTGTTGTTGTTTATTATAGTAGACGTGCTTATGTCATTCGTTTTTAAAGCTTTTGAATCCAACTGTGGCCTTGTGATTAAAGTGTTTCATATTCCTCTCATTTATCCAAACAAGCTTAAGATCTTTCCAGTTTGGCCTTGCATTTGTGCAGCTACACCCCCTGCTAGTATTTATAATACCAACCCAACACATGGGTGTTTAGCACACTTGGAGAACAGACGTACATTCTGCAGAATCTCATGCCTTTGTGTGTTACTGGGCCTTAACAGCCTCGAAATATGTTTAATAACAGCATGAAATGATGACAATAATTAAAAATAAACCTGTTAAACATTGTGCTTTCCTTCTTGTTGTCTATATTTAGTGTGTTTTTTTCTGGTTAATTTCTTCAGATTAAATGACTGAATTTTGTGACATCATTGTTGATTTTTAAAATAACAAACATATAAAAATGGCGCTGAAATCTTGCAAAAATCACACATTAGTCAAGCTGATTGTACAAAAATGCCAGTAAAGGAAAACTGCTGATCTTAATCTAAATCACACGAGTTATTATTACCTCAGGAATGTGGCCTAATCCAGAGGAATTACTTCTTTTTTCTGCTTACAAAAGATCCTAACAAAGAAACGTGATATAAGAGGAGTAGAAAAACAAAGGAATATAATTTTTTTTGTAGTTATTTAACAAATCAAAGTTTATCTGCAGAAAAACAGGTTCCAAAGGCCGGTTTAGCCCCTTTGAGGAATAATGTTTTGATCTGCTGCTTCTTATGTGCTTAAAGTTTCTTCATAAGCAAGATTTTACAAACTTTTTTATTTATTTTATTTTGGTGATTCTCTTTTCTTGATAGGTTTTTGTACAGAGGACAATTATTCTGTTAAAACATTTCTATATTCAGTTCAACAACAAGATGCAATTTTAGATTTTAAAGGACAATATTTTTGACGGCTTATCACTATGGTTTAAATAATGAATATATATATATATAGTTAAAAGGGAATTATAATGTTTAATATAAGCAGCAATAGTTTTAAAGATAAAGCAAATCAATTAAGTGATGCATCATAAATAAGAATGACCAAAAAGACTGAATGGAAATTCATATTTAACAATAATTTAATATATTTTAATCTTCAGAACTAATTCATATATCAGGATCTCTACTTTTCTGCTTCTTCTGCAAAAATGCCTGTAAGGAAACCTCCCAAGCTGTAGGTGGCAGTGTAGAAAGTAAACAAAGTGAACCGGATGATACTTCACGCATGCGCCGTTTAAGTCTACGTCAGCTCTTTGCAGTTCTTCGTGTAAAAGCTACGTGGCTGTTTACTCGTCCTTCTGTCTTCTTACCGGTCGCTTCGTCGAAACCAGGTAAATTCAGGTATCTTTATAACATTATTTTCCCGGATAACATTATTTGTAATTCCCTATTTGAAACATTTGAGTTGTTCTTCTCGGGTTTGTACTTAAACGTTACATCAAGCGTTGACGTGATTACTGTGTTTTAAAATTAAGCTAGCTGCGGGGTATTTTACTTGAATTTCTTCACATACAAGTCATTCACGGTTGAATATAACATTTATTGTTTAGTATATTAACAGATGCGTAATGGAAAAGAAGAATACCAGTGGTCTGTTGCCGATAATTACGTTAAAACTTGATTTTTCAGCTGCAGTTAGCATTAGCACCGAGTGAATGTTAGCTAATCTTTAGCCCACGTCTTGTTATTTTTCTCCGTAGCTCTAAAACCATCATGGATCAAATCATGCAGTTTGTTGAGCCCAGCCGGCAGTTTGTCAAAGACTCCATAAGGCTCGTAAAGAGATGCACAAAACCCGACAGAAAAGGTAAGATTTACACTATTTGAAGTGTCTGAGCAAGATGTTTCACATCATTTCAGATTAAATCAGTAAACTATTGTTTTATTTTTGATGTCTTCCAGAATTTCAGAAGATAGCCATGGCCACAGCGATCGGGTTTGCCATCATGGGTTTCATTGGCTTCTTTGTCAAGCTCATCCACATCCCAATTAACAACATCATTGTGTAAGTTAAATCCTTTATGTGCTTTCAGTTGCTGAGGAAGTGGAGATCTATACAGATTTTACATGGTTTGTGTGTGTGTGTGTGTGTGTGTGTGTGTGAAAGATCAAAGACTAAAACAATATGATATAGAACTCATT
The DNA here is from genome assembly GCA_006937985.1 of Aphyosemion australe. Classification (NCBI taxonomy): domain Eukaryota; kingdom Metazoa; phylum Chordata; class Actinopteri; order Cyprinodontiformes; family Nothobranchiidae; genus Aphyosemion; species Aphyosemion australe. The sequence continues at coordinate 3,443,729 of SSNS01000002.1, forward strand.
AAAGTTCCTTTAAACCTTTTTATAAGTAAAAATATAAATGAACTACATTTTCAGTCTAACGCTGGAGAAAGGTGTAAATAAACCTCAATGTGTTCATTTTTAATTTTTCAATAAAGTTTTTTTTCATTTCAGTATCTCCATTTACTAACATTGTCCTCGTTTTTCTTCTAGTGGCGGGTAAATCTGGATCAAGCAACATGGAAAAAAATATGGATCTGTGGGCATGCGGCGGCTTCAAAGTGTTATGGGACTGATGATGTGATGAAAAAACAAAGAACGGCATTTTTTACATTCTGTTCTCAACATTTATACTCCTCTGTAAATAAAATGAGTGAAAGCCAGAAACTTGTTTTCTTTAATGCACATTTTATTACATTGTTGATAGAAAAATGATTGACATAAAAGTTCAAAAACAAAAATCTTCATTAAAACGTTGCTACTAGGCAGGATTCAAGTTCTGGAAGTAAATCTGTAGTACTTAGAACGATCAGCTCGTGCTTACACCATCTTTCTATCATTTATGATGTAAACCACTCAAAAATGTTCTGATTAGTCTGTTTTCACTGAGACTTTTGCTTTAATCCCCATTTTTATGAATGCCCATGCTCCAGAGCAGAGGTTTGTCTGTGGTCACAGTTACAGCCTTCCGTGGGTTTCCTGGTGCAGCAGGCTCATAGGTGTTGGAGGTGCTCACCAGCTTCCCAAACTCCAGGACCTGGTTATCTGGAAAAAGTAGAAATATGGGATTAACTTCTAATAACACAATAAAGTCTAGAAGAAACGTATTAGTCCTACGAGCCATAATAATGTGAAAGGACTATTTGACTTTATGGTATTTTATGATCCACTGCAGAAAGCCACAAATCCTATTAGACTAAATCAGAGGAAATTTCCTCTTTCTGCTTAAAGTACCAACAAATCTCAAATGAAAGTCAATAACATTACATTTGACCACTAGTTACACGAGGTGTTTTATATTTTGGTTATAGAGGTAGATCTAGAAAGAGGAAGTTTAAAGTGGCTATATTTAAAAAAAAACTCTCAAAGTAGGTACTTATTTAGTATGTTATATATATTCATGTTAAATGCTAATGACCATCTCAACCTGAAAAAATAAGCAGCACTGCCCTCAAGTGGTCAAATCAGGGAATTGTTTATCCTGTCAGATGAAGATCTTAAATGTATAAAACAAAGAATCATTAGCATTTTAGCTTTATTATACAAACTTAACATCTAATGTTGATTTTAAGGTGCTACAGACCATGTCACCAGTTCAACGTTTTAATTTTTAACATTTAACTTGATTTTATCTGCTGTTTATATGAGGTGATATATTCCTAAATCTAAATTATGAAAAGATTCAGTGGTGAAAAGCCATCAGACTTCTATTTTGAGTCTCACAAAATTAATTACATTTCCTCATGTTGTTATTTGGAACCTTCAGCCTTGCCATACCCACAACAAATCCCAGAGTAATCCTTTTTTATAAATAATTGTGCGGCTGCTGTCATGTGAAATAATTGCTCTCAAAGGAACGACTAATAAATCATTGACCGTGCATCAAAAGGTGCAAAAATGAAACGGTGCATCAGCTTCTTTTCTTCAATTACCAGTTACATTTACGTATGCTGCATTAGCTCTGAACAAGAGCTGACAAGCTTCCTGAGAATGGAGCTGCTGGATTGTGTCTAATAGTCAAAGGGCAAACTCAGAGAACAGAAGCTGTTGTTCCTCCACGTTTTATCCGTCACGGTGTTTTTAGAATCTCTAGCAAATAAATATTACATCAGAGGATGACTGAACAGCTGATCTAAACCTTTTAAAGTGCTTGTGTTGAAATTAATCAGGGATGGTTTTCTGGAAGCCTATATTTACATCTCAGCTCCTTTTTAAAGTCAACTTGATCTGTCTGGTTAGGCTGCTTGGAGTCAGTAAACCAGGAGCTGTTGATAGATGAATATTTCTGACTGCCACAAACTACAGCAGGAACCAGGTGGTCCCATTAAAATCCAGATGTATCAATAACACACTGAGTGGAAATGTATCACAGGTATTTAAGTGTTTGGTGACACCTAGTGGGCATGCTGGGAAACTGTTGATGATGTGAAAACAATCACTGTTCACACCGGAGACACGTGATGAACAATGAATGCATCCAAGTGTTGCACGTACATGAGTGAGGATTAAAGCATGAGCAAAGAGACTGCTTTAGGTCAGCTGTGCTCTTATGTCACAGTTCCACTGAGTGGAATGGTCTGGGTCAGAGCGGGTCATCGTGGGCCGGTATGGGTCGCTGACTTCAGGAGAGCGTTTCGATCGCCAGTTGAACCTACACGAGCACCGTCCTGAATGTGGCTATCACTGACACACACCAAAACACAATATTTAACATGCTTTCACCTAATCTAGAAGCTTAAGTTCCACAAACCTTTCATTCCCACCTGTACAAACATGAATTCTGATCATGCAGAAAGCAGAATCACATGACACATCTCTGTCTTTGCATCTATTTGTATATATTTTTTAAAAGGTGTACCCAGGTGAGCTGTTAATGTCCACATTGATAGGGCTATAAAATGGAAATGTGCTCAGATCCATGTATACGCACAGTTTGATACCTATGGATTCACACAGCTTTCTTGACTTGAATGTACACCATTTTTAGGAAATCCACACAAATCTTCACACGCAAGGCCCCAGGAGAGGTTCTGTATCCGCTTGTCAATCATCTTTGCCTCATTCAAAGCTCATCTTTAGGCTAGAGACGGCAACGGTGTCCCGAAAACACCTCCTTGACCAGCGACACCTAAGTAGCAGCCTGTAATAACTCACGCACTCTACATCTGCGAGGACTGCGTTTACAGACTGCACTTAATGACACTTAACGAGTCATTAAAGCGTCTCATATGTAGAGATACTTGTTCCTCTGCTGATAAAATCTTAAGTGCCACCTTATGCAGAGTCCTGGCCACCGTAGATACATGCCTGTTTGTTCTCTACACTCAAGTATTATAGAAGCACTGCATTAGATCACAAAGAGAGACAAGTTAAAATGGATTCAGCTACTTTGATGGCGTGATGATTCATTGGGACACATGAATCATTTATGTTAGCATGTATAACGTTTTTAAGAACAGAAGCATGGAATATTTTTTAAATATTGTTTTTTTTCAGAGACCACAAAATAATTCATTTTGTGCCTTTTTGTAATCTTTTTGAAACAGCCTAAAACAACACAACAGTTTATATCTACAACAAAAATCCATCCCGATGACCCCCAAACATTTCTACAAAAAGCAGTAATATCATGCCAGCCCAGTAGGTGGCGATGGCATTTATGTTAAACATTAAAAGCCAGTCATGATATTCTAAGATTTGCTGTTTCATCTAAAATTTTAAAACTTTTTAGCACAAAATCCAGACAAATAACACAGCCTGAAGGAGCTTCTGCTGTGTGGTGGCGTTGCTAATGCTAATGGTTAGCTTCTAGGTTAGCCAAGATGTTCTCTGCTGTTTCCTGGACACTAAACCAACAACAGCCTTCCCCGTCGTGAGTCAAGAAGGGTGAGTCCATGATCTGTGTGGCTTTTCTAATCCTAGAGTTTCACCGTCTATTTTCTATCAGAAGCTAATGCAGGAGATAGGTGGAGGAGACTATTTTCATGTTCAGCCTGCATGAAAAACCAATTATAATCAGAAATAAGATTTAAAAAATGTTTTTTCAGTGTTCCACACCTTTAAAGTATGCATTTCCAAATTTACTTAAAAGTAAAAGTATTCAATTAACATTTAAATATGACTTGTGTGTGTAGAAGTGTTCTGTTGAACTGGGGTGGGGTGGAGTTTGGATAAAACGCAAATTAAAGTACTTTTACTTTTGAAACATTTTAGACCATGTAGTGTAGTAGAAAGATGTACTTAAGTACATATACTATATATTCCATCACTGCAAAACAGGCTGAAACTAACTGTTTCTAAAATCCACAGATACACCAATTAACTGAAATATATATATATATTAAAATTCCTATTTTTGAAAGATAAAAAAATGTTTTCCTTTAAAAAAATAAAGTCTGCAGTAGAAAATGTCTGCTTTGCTAAAGTAGTGGTGGATAGGGCCTACATTCTTTTTCATTTAAGTGTAGAAAATTAGGTTTAAATACACTTCCTCCCATCATTAACCCGTATATAACCTTTTAATTTTCTAACATTTCTTGCATTTGAGCACAAAACAATGCACCAAGGGCATATAATGCAAAATATTTTACAGCACAAACCTTTTTCAGATAATATCTGCATTGTGGCTGCAAAAAATCCTTTATCCACACTTTTGATTTTCTGTGTAAACACAATTTGACTTCCTTTGTACATTATTAATGCACACGAGCATCTCAACTCCAACACCTGACACCTTTTCAAAGCTGTTTTGAAGGTGCATTTAAAAAAATATTTTTAGAAAATAATAATTAAAGGAACATGCAAAAACAATGTTTGAAATTATACCGCATAAGGGAAAAAATAAACACAAAGGAACAATGACGGAAAGGAATAAAGCAAATCGTTTGTCCACAGGCGCCTACATGCACATCAAACAGGGACAAAGAAAAATCCCATTCTGCTTCAAAGACTCCCAAACAAGAAAAGGTATTAGAGCAGCTTGACTCAGAATGGGAGGATAATAATCCTTTTGTGAAGTTAGGTTACTTAATAACTGTGTGAGCGCAGAGCCACAATCACCATGCCACAGCTGTATGAGAAGAACGTCAGACTGTGCTCAAGTGCTGGCTTAAAGTTCTGCTCTTGGCAGGATAATGGCTCTCCACCATGATTTTCACCAGCGTGAGGTTGTCTAAGAGCTGGAAAAATAGAGCGGTATGTGTGAGTGAGCAGGTGCACTTTGCAGGTTTCTTTAGGGAGGGTCAAAAGTCCCGGACTGGGTGGGTGCAATAAACAAGAACTCATACAAATATGAAATGAAAAGCCTCTAAAAGCCACTTTTCCCCAGCCGTGCCTTCATGTGAACATTATGGCAGAACATTTTTGCTGTTTTTACACATTTTGAGGTTTCTCTGAACTTGCTGCTGCTCCTTAGACTGAATCATCCTGAGACGTCTCCCAAAAGACACAGCTGTTGTATAACAATCAGAAAACACTGGACAGGTCAAACTCCGGACGTTTCACTGGGATGAATAACGACGGCAGGTGTAATTGACACACCTGCCACTAGAGGCAGCAGAGCTCAACAATAGCAGACAATTCTCAACATGTAATGCCTACATTTAGTAACACACAACTGTTGTCTGTGCTCACATCCATTTACCAGTCTGCACACACACGTGTACGTGCTAACTTTACAGATCACAAAAAGCTTTCAGATAGCTTCATTAGTAATCCCCTCCTCAAAGCTGATAGCGATCAATACTCCCCCCCACCACCCGTTGCAAAGGGGGACCACAATGAGCGTCGCACCCTCCAGTGATAACAAAGGAGATGTTTGCTGGGCCTAATTGCATTTCCAGCGCCACAGCCGAAAGGGCCCGTCAGCTGTAAGTAGCACCGTATTTACACAACAAATTACCCAGGAGAGAGGCAGGAGAGATAGAAGGGGAGGTGGAGGAGAGGAGAGGCTTTACAGACACACTCACGCTGCAATGGCCAGGTAGAGAGGGGAATTATGGGTGGTTGTGGCCATTTCTGAAAGATAGCAGGGACTGTTGCTGTTCTATTTTTGCTTCTTCAAAGTGTTCTGTAAAGAGGCTCTTGGAGGACGTGTTAAAGGTGGCGGCTATAGCGCTTAAAAAAACAAACACTAAAGCACCAGGAGTAAAAAAAGCAACACAGCAAGTTGAGGTCTCTGGTATTTATTTGAAAATAACAGTTTTGTTTAGTAAAAAACAAAAAAAAGTGAGTTAGTTTGTGCTGCTGCAGTGCAGTTGGCTGTTAGTTTGAACAGTTAAAAGCTATCCATGCTTTTATTCTGAAAGGATTTCAACCGTGTGACCCGTTTCCTCTATCAAAACTTCTGGGTAATTTTACCGGACCTTCATGGCATGTCTCCATTTCACCGGGCCATTTCAGAAATCATATAGACGCCCTTTGGACTGGCACTGCCTATTGGAGCTGGCGTAGCAATGGGCCGCCATCTTGGATGGGTTCCCATTCGCCCCCAGTGCATTTACTTCTACTGAGGAAGGTGCTTACCCAACTAAAAAACATGGCATAATAATTTAAATATAATAAAATAAATGTGGCGTACTTTAACAGAATAAAGCCTTTCACTCACTGCTGAAGCAGTGGCAATATGGAAACATGGCTATGCTGTGAACACTGATTCGCTTAAAGGAAAAGTTCGCTTTTTTAGACATTAAGTTTTAAGTGTTCCTTCGCCCACCCAGTGCTCTGTAAACTTTGACCCATTTCACACACACCCCTGCTCAGAGATTCTCAGGGGAGAAGTGATTCAGAAACGTAGTTCTGGCTATTTTCGGGGGCGCTTTATCTGCGCCGTTTAGCCTCACAAAAGGATTTGCCTCTGAAAGCACGACTAATTTACATCTCAGAAACAAAGCAGATAAATTTACGTCACCTTACAACGGGACTACTTTTTGTCATTCGTATCTCTGCGCTGCTCATCCTTAAATAGAGGAGGACTCAGGTTTCACCTTTCCAGCACCTACAATGCAGCTCACAAACTGTCATGATTCCTGCCTTCCAGCCATCCTTCTGACACCGCACCATACTTAGGACTCCACTTCCCAGCATTCCCCCCACCGTCACGCACCTCTCCACGTCATCACGTCCACACTATTTCAGGAAGTCTTCTCGGCAACTCCAGCGCTGGCTCATCGTTTCTATGTCCATAGCCCCGGCGTTCCCGTTTCGTCTCGAATCTAACGGCGCCTCGCTTAGTAGCGTTTTTCAGTTCTACTTTAACTTTTATTTCTCCAGCGCATCGGCTCCGCAGGTCACGCCGTGCGCCTAGAGCTTCCGGCGCTCACCTCACGCTTTAGCTTACTAGCCCCTTGGCTCAGATCCACGCCAGCCGGCTACAGCTTTCAACCGTTCCAGTCGTCATGGCTCCACACTCACGCCAGACGATCCAGAGCTCCTATGCTCACCTCATCCATCTGCATCCAAACAGTAAGCCCGTTTTTTCCTTTCTGGAACACCGCCACGTCCTCGTTTTACTTCGAGGTTCGTGTCGGTGCTCCTATAATAAACTGCGTGTTAGACGTCACCCAACGCTAGCACTCCCTGCGATTGGGTCTAATCACACGCTACAACCCTCCTCACTGCTCACGCTGTGGAGCTCAGGTGAGGAGCGTGACAGGATGAGCCAGCCCTCTATAGACCCAGCAGAGTGCAAGCTACCACACGCCTCGGTGCGCCATTGGCGTGCTGTTTTTAGCTACTGCTAGCGCAACAGGTCTTAGTTCGAGACAGGCCCCACTTTGGCCTCCTTCACTTCGGTTCCATTTATTTTCTTCAGTCAGTCAGTTGCCTAACCCAGCCAGTCACTGCTACAGTCCAGTCAGTTCAGTCCACTCCAACCCTACCAGCCCTCATCCAAGCTCCGGCTCCCCGCCGCCAGAGAGACCCCTGCTGGGCTACCTAGAGAGGAGAGACCCAGTTGAGCCGTCTAGGCGGGGGTCCAAGCTCTGCAAAGTCCCAACCAGTCTGACCACCCTATTTTTCCAGGGCCCAGAGTTGTGCCGCCTGATAGAGAGGCCCCTGCTCTGTTGCCCTCATACCGGTTCCGGCCACCCGCCGCCAGAGAGACCCCTGCTGGGCTATCCACAGAAAGAAGGATCCCAGTTGAGCCGTCTAAGGCGGGGGCCCCAGCCTCCCTGACCTTCTTCAACACATTCCTCCAACCAATCACGTCTGGTCTGTCTCCTGTGCTGCCTGTAGTGGTCCCACCCACTTTCTTTTTACCAAGTCACGTAGCTACAACCCAAGCCACGTCCTTCCAGTCAAGTTTCTTCAGTCAAGTCAAGTTTCTTCAATCCAGCCAAGTCGAGTTTCTTCAACCCAGCCAAGTCGAGTTTCTTCAACCCAGCCAAGTCGAGTTTCTTCAACCCAGCCAAGTCGAGTTTCTTCAACCCAGCCAAGTCGAGTTTCTTCAACCCATCCAGTCAGTCATGTAGTTTCGCTTCATCCAGTCAGTCATGTAGCTTCGCTCCATCCAGTCAGTCATGCAGCTTCGCTCCATCCAGTCAGTCATGCAGCTTCGCTCCATCCAGTCAGTCATGCAGCTTCGCTCCAGCCCAGTAGCTTCGCTCCAGCCCCGCTCCAGCCCAGTAGCTTCGCTCCAGCCCAGTAGCTTCACTCCATCCAGTCAGTCATGTAGCTTCGCTCCAGCCCAGTAGCTTCACTCCATCCAGTCAGTCATGTAGCTTCGCTCCAGCCCAGTAGCTTCACTCCATCCAGTCAGTCATGTAGCTTCGCTCCAGCCCAGTAGCTTCACTCCATCCAGTCAGTCATGTAGCTTCGCTCCAGCCCAGTAGCTTCACTCCATCCAGTCAGTCATGTAGCTTCGCTCCAGCCCAGTAGCTTCACTCCATCCAGTCAGTTCAGTCCACTCCAACCCTACCAGCCCTCATCCAAGCTCCGGCTCCCCGCCGCCAGAGAGACCCCTGCTGGGCTACCTAGAGAGGAGAGACCCAGTTGAGCCGTCTAGGCGGGGATCCAAGCTCTGCAAAGTCCCAACCAGTCTGACCACCCTATTTTTCCAGGGCCCAGAGTTGTGCCGCCTGATAGAGAGGCCCCTGCTCTGTTGCCCTCATACCGGTTCCGGCCACCCGCCGCCAGAGAGACCCCTGCTGGGCTATCCACAGAAAGAAGGATCCCAGTTGAGCCGTCTAAGGCGGGGGCCCCAGCCTCCCTGACCTTCTTCAACACATTCCTCCAACCAATCACGTCTGGTCTGTCTCCTGTGCTGCCTGTAGTGGTCCCACCCACTTTCTTTTTACCAAGTCACGTAGCTACAACCCAAGCCACGTCCTTCCAGTCAAGTTTCTTCAGTCAAGTCAAGTTTCTTCAATCCAGCCAAGTCGAGTTTCTTCAACCCAGCCAAGTCGAGTTTCTTCAACCCAGCCAAGTCGAGTTTCTTCAACCCAGCCAAGTCGAGTTTCTTCAACCCAGCCAAGTCGAGTTTCTTCAATCCAGCCAAGTCGAGTTTCTTCAACCCAGCCAAGTCGAGTTTCTTCAACCCAGCCAAGTCGAGTTTCTTCAACCCAGCCAAGTCGAGTTTCTTCAACCCATCCAGTCAGTCATGTAGTTTCGCTCCATCCAGTCAGTCATGTAGCTTCGCTCCATCCAGTCAGTCATGCAGCTTCGCTCCATCCAGTCAGTCATGCAGCTTCGCTCCATCCAGTCAGTCATGCAGCTTCGCTCCATCCAGTCAGTCATGCAGCTTCGCTCCATCCAGTCAGTCATGCAGCTTCGCTCCATCCAGTCAGTCATGCAGCTTCGCTCCATCCAGTCAGTCATGCAGCTTCGCTCCATCCAGTCAGTCATGCAGCTTCGCTCCATCCAGTCAGTCATGTAGTTTCGCTCCATCCAGTCAGTCATGCAGCTTCGCTCCATCCAGTCAGTCATGCAGCTTCGCTCCATCCAGTCAGTCATGCAGCTTCGCTCCATCCAGTCAGTCATGCAGCTTCGCTCCATCCAGTCAGTCATGCAGCTTCGCTCCAGCCCAGTAGCTTCGCTCCAGCCCCGCTCCAGCCCAGTAGCTTCGCTCCAGCCCCGCAGCTTCGCTCCAGCCCAGTAGCTTCACTCCATCCAGTCAGTCATGTAGCTTCGCTCCAGCCCAGTAGCTTCACTCCATCCAGTCAGTCATGTAGCTTCGCTCCAGCCCAGTAGCTTCACTCCATCCAGTCAGTCATGTAGCTTCGTTCCATCCAGTCAGTCATGTAGCTTCGTTCCATCCAGTCAGTCATGTAGCTTCGTTCCATCCAGTCAGTCATGTAGCTTCATTCCAGTAGCTCAGTCATGTAGCTTCAGTCCAGTAGCTCAGTCATGTAGCTTCAGTCCAGTAGCTCAATCATGTAGCTTCAGTCCAGTAGCTCAATCATGTAGCTTCAGTCCAGTAGCTCAATCATGTAGCTTCCGTCCAGTCCAGTAGCTCAATCATGTAGCTTCCGTCCAGTCCAGTAGCTCAATCATGTAGCTTTCGTCCAGTCCAGTAGCTCAATCATGTAGCTTCCGTCCAGTCCAGTAGCTTCCATCCAGTTCATTGGCTCCAATCCAGTTCATTGGCTTCAATCCAGTCAGTCATGTAGTTTCCATCTAGTCCAGTAGCTTCCAGTCAGTCAAGTAGCTTCACTCCAGTCAAGTGCCTTCAACCCAATCAAGTAGCTTCAAGTCAAGTCACGTGCTTCAAGTCAAGTGGCTTCCAGTCAAGCCACTTCGATCAAGTCGAATCACGCCAAATCATGTCAAGTCGCTCCACCTCAGGTCAAGTCGCTCCACCTCAAGTCGCTCCCAGTCAAGTCGCTCCCAGTCAAGTCGCTCCCAGTCAAGTCGCTCCCAGTCAAGTCAAGTCGCTCCCAGTCAAGTCAAGTCGCTCCCAGTCAAGTCGAGTCGCTCCCAGTCGTCGCTCCGATCAAGGTAGCCTCATCACATCAGGTCAAGTCTCTTCCAATCCAGTCCCAATCAGGTCAAAGTCACCTCTATCTCCCTTCAAATCAAATCACTCCCACCTTTCAGCTCCAGTCCCCTTCAACGTAGTCCCTTCAAGTCAAGTCATCTCCAGCCACGTTCCTTTCAACTCCAGTTTTTCCTTCAGTCATGTTCTTTTCCGTCAATTCAGTTCAGCTCTCCTTCAGTCAAGTCCCTCCAGCTGGGTTCCTTTCAGCCACGCCAACTCCAATCCCTACTGGTCAAGTCTCCTTCAGCTCCCCTACATTATTTCCAGCCCCTTCTGGTCAAGTCCCTTCTAGCCCTGGAAGTCCCTTTCCATCACGTCACGTCCAGCCAAGACCGTTGCTGGTCTCTTCAATCCCCTCCAGTTTCCTTCAGCTCAACCAGTTCCCGTTCAGCCCCCTAGAGCCCCTTCCTGTCCAGTCATGT
>SSNS01000002.1:3455082-3479330 GCA_006937985.1 Aphyosemion australe
TCCCCACACCGTCACGCACCTCTCCACGTCATCACGTCCACACTATTTCAGGAAGTCTTCTCGGCAACTCCAGCGCTGGCTCATCGTTTCTATGTCCGTAGCCCCGGCGTTCCCGTTTCGTCTCGAATCTAACGGCGCCTCGCTTAGTAGCGTTTTTCAGTTCTACTTTAACTTTTATTTCTCCAGCGCATCGGCTCCGCAGGTCACGCCGTGCGCCTAGAGCTTCCGGCGCTCACCTCACGCTTTAGCTTACTAGCCCCTTGGCTCAGATCCACGCCAGCCGGCTACAGCTTTCAACCGTTCCAGTCGTCATGGCTCCACACTCACGCCAGACGATCCAGAGCTCCTACGCTCACCTCATCCATCTGCATCCAAACAGTAAGCCCGTTTTTTCCTTTCTGGAACACCGCCACGTCCTCGTTTTACTTCGAGGTTCGTGTCGGTGCTCCTATAATAAACTGCGTGTTAGACGTCACCCAACGCTAGCACTCCCTGCGATTGGGTCTAATCACACGCTACAGCCCTCCTCACTGCTCACGCTGTGGAGCTCAGGTGAGGAGCGTGACACAAACAATGAGGCTAACGATGCTAATGACTCATCAAGAGGTAGGGAGGAGGGGCATTCACAGGCAGATGCTGCTTGTTGAGCAACAATAGACAGCTACAGTTTATAAGATCGACCCTCCCATATTCCAGTCAGAATTGACAAAGCTCCTCGAATGAGAAGCGAAACGTCTTCAAGAAACCAAAGAAGTCCAGTTGCCTTCATTTGAACCCCTTGGATTCCCATGACCTGGATGACTGAGAACCTTCACCAGCATATTGCCCAACACAAACTAATGAACTGATTTATTTCCAAGCCTCTATTTTAGGATTATTTCAAGGCTTCACACCTGCAACTAGCTGAACCACAACACAAGTTAAAGTCAGTTTGCAGGAAAACATGGGGATAAATGCAATATGTTCATCTTAGAATCACTATTTGGTTCTCATGACCTGTGAGTGAATGTTGTTGAGTTTGAGAAACACACAAGAATCTGTCGCTGAGTTTGGGAAACTTTGCCTCCACACAGCCTGTACTAAAAATAAAAAGATGGTGGATGCCAGCCAGATGAACTTGTTAAAAATTGCTTGTTTATTTTGCGCTCCGACTCAAAAAAAGAGTGGGAAGTGAGCATCTGATTTTCTGGTCTTTGGCTTCTTCTCTTGGGACAGAGTTTCCTCTTATATTGAGTCTGATTAAAAGTTATTTTAGTTTAACTTTAATATGTTTTACTGTGTAACTGTGAATACAGAAGTCATAACAACTGAGTTACTACAAACAAAAATAAATCACTTCCTTTCCCATTATGTCTGATTGTGTCTTCTTTAGGTGACTTGTCATGTAGACAAAACTCATTTGGTCTGGTGGTGGATCCCTGCTGTCCTTCTGAACAGTGCTATCAATGTTTATTACACTCCACGGTGGAGAAGAGAAAACCATTTTCTATAAATCATGTTTCTACATTATTAAAATGTCAAAATTACCAAAAAAATGTCTGATTGTTTTTCACTATGCTGCAAACTAAGAGGACAAATCCGATACTCCTGCATCAAACTGTTCAGGTCGTGGTCAGAAGTTGACATAAACCCATCATGGACAGGAATGTAATGTTTTGGGTTTAAAATGATGGATCTGAAACATTATATTCAAGAATAAAATGATTCTACAAAAATTAGGTGTTGGTTTGAACATATGTTTGAATTTATGGTGGATTTTCCTTCGACACAGGGTCAAAGTTATCCATGCAAGCACAACATAAACCCACTGGTTTTCCATTCTGGGTGGTTTCCTTGAACAGACTTGCTCTTTAATCATAGCCAGTGCTTTAAGTGGGTTGGTAGGCACCAATTCTAAATTTGACCTCTCAGTGTACTGGGACTTTGCTAGCATACGGTGCGTATCGGTAGTTTTTCCGGTCATTTTACACTTGAATTTTACGGAATTATTGAAAATATTTGTCCTTCTACAGGTAAACTACAGCCGTACGCAGTACTCCCCCACCAATCTAGTTGATGGGGTTGGAGGGGCACTTCCCCCACTTGTTAGAACACACCTGAGGCCCTTGTCCAAAACATTTTACTAGGGGGCATACTAGCACTTACTCTTTTCCACTTCAAGCACTGTTTATGGTCCACAAATTTTAAACAGGTTGGGAGTTCAGGAAGGCCGTTCCCAAAGCTCAATGTCAGCCTTCTTTATCCAATCACAAACCAGTTCTTCTGTGTGTCCCAAACCTGATGATTTTAAGTAAAGTTGAAGATGATGCTACCACCGCCATTCTTGCCATTTGGTGGAGTGTTTACATGTTTGAAAGTCTCACCGTGGCTTCTCCCAACACATTTCTAGTCAAATAGCTCAATTTTTGTCATTTCTGACAATCAAACCGTTCTTCAGAAGGCATTTGGCATGTTCATGTGGACTGTAGAGTTTAAAGGTGCCTCTTCAAAGTGACTGTGTGTATTTCCCCTGGCGATAAGGGGCAGTAGATACCTAAATCATTGCAAGCAAGCAGTATTTTTGTGTTTGAGTAAGACTGTACCAATGGATGGTAATTAGGGTCAAAAATCCCTGAGCGCAATTTTCGAACCAGTACTTTGTCAGATCGTTCAACCTCCCGTGACAAGCACGTCAGACTCCCTTTCATCCTCACGGGCTCCCGTAGAAGGAAACATGGCATCTAATTTAGCATCTCCCAGAGACTTAGACCCACATTCTATGTATTTTAGACCCGATTTTTATGGTTACATGTTACGAAGCCGCCAATAATTTTCAACAACATCATTTCATTCATTTTCAACAACATTTTGATGGATATCTCCAGAGATTAACAGTAAAAACTACACACTGTCACTTTAACGGCACCCTCTGTTAGGACGTAAAACTCACTGATGTTCCAACAGTTTACAATTTTACCGTCGTTACCAGACAGCATAAATAAATGAAATCTGTGCACATTACTGATTAACACAACAAACACCCAGCTGGGGTTCATTCAAGAAACAAAGCTGTGTTTATCACAATAAATCAGCCCGTGATTAAAAAGCAGCAGTCTCATCCACCTGACATGCTCTCCTTATATTTAAAGCTATTTATTGGCCCAGACACGAGCCCAGATGAGCGGCGGCGGCATTAGCACCATCTGCTGTGCGATGATAGCTGCTTCCATTAAATGCCGGCGGCGTTTTAAAAGGGTGAGGTGACAAACCTTGTTCTGGCTTAAGTCGACCTTTTGATAAGAAAACTCATCTCTGCTGCGACTTCGGTGACAATCGTTTGTGAGATGAGGTTGCAAAGAGACAGCAGAGGAAAAATTATATCTTACTATTGTGATGGATAAGTCACTGCTGGTGTGATTTTGCTTGATTGATTTATAGAGTTGTTTTTCACGAATACACGACGAGTGGTTCCCTCCTGTGTGGGGCTGCAGCTGTACATTTGGTCCAGTCCACTTGTCTGTGGACTCATCTGCCTCCTTGCTAGTCTGCAGCTCTACCGGGGGTGCTAGCAGCAGTTCACACCAGGGTGCTCTTCATTTCCTCCTCTCTGCCCCTGTGTGTGATGTGCACAGTGCCAGAAATCTACAGATCCATAAATAAAACCATAAAACAGCAGTTTTCCCTCCTGCTGCCACACTCCGCTGCTACAGAATACATACACTTTTCATTTCTCCCCTCAAGGACCTCAGTGAGCGGGAGTGAAGGAGAAAGAGAGGAAATGAGAGGGAAGACAGAAGAAAAGGAGGTGGGACGGGGAGGGAGTGCAAGGGCAAAGAGAGGGGGCAATATAGGAATGTGCAGATGAGAGCGAAGGGTTCACGTGTGGAGTATGTGACAGAAAGGCAGATAGATAAAGAAGTAATAGATTAACACCTAGAGACAAAACCACTAAGCGTGAGTACAAGTAGAAAAACACGGGTGGAAAAGAGGAGATATGAAAAGGAAAAGAGAAGGTCAAGGTGCATGTTTGCATCCTGAGAAACAGAAGGAGGAGGAAGGATGTTGCAGCAGAGGTGTTTGCCTCTGGCAGGGACATGGGTTAGACCTCGCTGACTGAACCAACTTTGTCAAACAGATCTATGTGTTCGCGTACAAGACAGAGTACACGGATTTGCCCTCATTTGAAAACTGTCCTTTCCAGTATTTAGAACGCCTCCTGAATACTGAAACACCAGGCTGCAGACAATGCCTCACTCTTAATCTGCATAACGAAAGGCAATCCCGACCACCTATTCTTAGATTTATAGCTTCTGAATTCACATCAGAATGTTTTCCCCCTGAACGTTCCACACGGTTTTCCCCAATAAGGTTCTGAAGATTGTTGATGAAACTGAAATAAAAACTTTAAAAAGTTTTCACTAGTTTGACAAAAATGCTCACGAGGTGCAAAGATGTTATCAATTCTAGACACAGCAAATGAAACCTTATCCTCTCCAGTGAGAATTAATTAGACTAATTAGGCTACATAGAAGTGATTCTGCATGTCTAAACTGCCAAAATAACGCATATCCGTGCTTCCTGCTGTTCAGAGTGGAACTAAAAATATGGAACATGTAATAAAGTCGATATTAACACACGGGCTCATTTGCATTCTAATGTGTTTTTGAAGATGTACATTTCACAAACAGCACGGTCTCATTAGCAGCAAGGGCAAGTGTTCTCATCTTGCCCAAAGTTTGCTTTTAATTTAGATTTCTCAATTGCTTTGGCTCTGTGAGAGACTGCTCTTAAATCCATCTGTGTCCGGGGTTTATTATGTTTTTAATCAGCACCTGTTTATGCTGGATTAGGTGTGTCACTAGTTTTTGAACTTAACTTTGAGTTTGTAGATGCTTGTTTTGCAGCTGCTGGTTGTGTCTCTGTAACCAATCAGTTGATTTATTTATTTTTTGATCAGTTCTTTACTATCTCCAGAAGACAGAGTACTACTTAGGGAAAGCAGTAACCAAGGGGGCACCCCAAGAATTAAAAAATGTTTCCAACACGGAAGTGCCAATAACTGCAGTTTTACCCTCATCCACAGCTCTTTGAGTTGGTTCTGCTTCACTTTGGAGTTGCTCAACCGCATTTTTCTCGCTAAAAGCGCTCAAAAACCTAAGTTAGCTTCGAGTTAGCATGTAGCTAATGTCCTGCTGATCTCCGACCGTGACAGCCAGGGCGCCCGGCTCCAAACGCAGCGGTCTGAGGTTCTGCTTGTATTTTTACAGTCCATTTTAGAGCTCCACATGCGACCAGCACAACTGCAGCTTCACACGGAAGCCAAGCGCCCGCGCGAGTCAGCTGCCTCGGAGCTCCGAATTAGCTTCGGGGGTTAGCTCAGTTTAGCTAGTAGCTACATTGGTTCGTTAGCGCCCACCCTCACAGCCCCACACCTCAGCTTCACCTTTTTTCAAATTTATGGATTGTCTAGGCGTGACCAGACATGTGACATGGCCAAAATGGTGGTGGTGGTAACCTCCTTTTTTGCCTCAGAATAGGCAAATGAGAGAAATGGGTGGTCCAGTGTCTATGGTGGTAACACATGGTCTGGATCAGGTGTCAATGCACCTGTTGTCCTAACTTCCTTTAAGAATAAGTTTAGTAATAAACTAATCTACGACATAATGCTTGACTTGTATAAACAGTGTAACAACAACTAAAATCACGAATGTTATGTTACAGTAAACAAGTAAAACCATTGAAAAATTAAGTAATCAATGTGCCAAGAGATTATCCCCAAAAATTCAACAGAAGACTTTTACCAAATTCAGACGCCATAAAACAAACATTTCCAAACAGGGCTTAATGCTCAAAATCCCATTGCTGTGTATGTGGACACTGTTTTTTTTAATTTTTTTACTAATTTTATCATCATTGTAAAACAAATTGCTACAAAAAGCCATGCAGACAAGCCAAATGGAAAACTGCTACTGAAACAAAAGATTCTATGGCAACATGAGCGAGTAAACATACATGCATTGGAACCTTTGATAACATTGAAATAGCTTTTACAAACTTCCTCTCTCCCTGGGCTTCAAAAACCCATCAATTTAGCAGTAAATATTTGTTTTTGTTCATGTACAACACTCACTGTGCACACACACACCCTACAGTAAACATATCTGCATACCCCTTACATCAAAAGGAGTTGAAGCACAAACAATGAGGTGTGCACATGCACACATGCACGGCCACTAATTCCAAACTCGAGAGTATAAGAGCCACATTCATACCCACCCACACGCCGTGCAAGAAAGCTAGTTTGTGGATGACAGCTATTCAAATTTGTTGTTCATTGTGATCCGCGGTAAGCCCAAAACATCATGACGAAGCAGGTTTAAACACACACAATTGAACCGCACCACAAGCCGTAACTCAAAAAAGCGTTGCTGCAGGATGA
Source organism: Aphyosemion australe (assembly GCA_006937985.1). Classification (NCBI taxonomy): domain Eukaryota; kingdom Metazoa; phylum Chordata; class Actinopteri; order Cyprinodontiformes; family Nothobranchiidae; genus Aphyosemion; species Aphyosemion australe. Next base: position 3,461,501 of record SSNS01000002.1, read on the forward strand.
ATGCTTTTTAATATTAAGCCGTCAGATGGGAGAGGGCTGAGTCACACGAAATGACTGAAAAGATTTTCCACACACCAGTAAGTCTCTCACACTGAGACACAGCAAAGGATAATACTCAGCCGGTCGCAGATGGAGACTCATTGTCTCACTGACCTTCGTAACCATAATGATCAGTACAAGAGCTTTGCTTTTAACTTGCAGAAATCAAGTTTGTGGTGATTCGAAAGTCCTCTAAATACCCATTTGGAGAAATTTCATCCTCCGCCAAAAGCGCTTGACCCCTATTTCCAACTTAATGGATATAAGAGACGGACACGAATAAGAGGTATAATAAGTAGTTAAAGAGCCTGCATGGGTCTTGAGGCATGCCGACTGCTATTGTTTTCCATACCGGATCCCAGAACTGATGGGAGTTACCAAACATCCTCATGAATCTAATGTGTCTAATTAAGTAGATTTTCCTACGACAGTTATTAAAAGTCTTCATTGCTGAATTAATTCCAAAACTTCAAAATATAACTTTTACATTAAACATACACACTCTCTAAAAGCCACAGAGAACAGCCCAGCTAAATGAAATCAGCTAAAACAAGAACCGACTGATTTAATGTGGTGGCCGTTTCAATTTTGTTCGTAGGAGATGGGTCTGTTTGGCTTAAGTGCATTCATAAATGAATGCATGAAGCTTTAATCATTTTAATGACTACCAAGAAAAGGTTTATCTCTCCAAATAGCCTTCATGTCGTTAATGGAAGGACACAAAACAATTCCACAGAAGAAGTGTCCCGGAAAGCAGTGGTGAGAGGAGTACATTAGAAGTTAAGGCTCGGAAAATATTTGACGATTTTAACTCTACAACACCCACAGAAAAAAAAGATTTTTCAATATTTAACACAAATATTTTTAGCATCAAGACGCAAGATTTTAAGATGTCTTTTGATGATATGAAAACTCAGCATCAAGGCTTGACTTTCTCTCTATCAATGATACGTTATTGTGCAAATCATACTTTTGATTCCCACTTAAATCTCTACTGCCTCTAAAAATTACGTCCACATGTTTTCTGTCAGATTTTGGTTTCAGGAATCACGAAACCATGAATCATTTTGAGCCGTTTCAAAAGTTCCCTTATCGTGATGTCACAATAAGGTAAATTAGCATAGAACTATCCCTCACTCATTGATGCTTAGGGAGGCTTCCGCTTTGGACATGGAGGAGCAGAAGCTATATTCTGACCCCAAGTTCCTCACCTCATAGCAGCCTAACAGGGGATGGGTGGGCATGGCCAGCAAGGTACTAAAACTATTGTAAACAACGTCCCATTGATTGAGTCTGTTCAGCCACTAAAGGCACTAAAACAAAATGGAAGCTAGCCTTTATGATGGGTTTAATTTTTTAAACAATTTAAAACGATAAAAATATGATGGATACTTAGTTTGGGCGAATGTTTAAAGGGTCTTTAACAATTCAGAGGTACTGCCAATGACGCGGTTCCTTGTTTTGTTGTATTTTTGACATGAATGCTGATGCTTATTGTCATTGAAATGCCAATGGCATACAGGCCTAATGCTAACATAATGCTAACAGACAATTGAATAGTGCTTGAATGGACTTGTGCAGCTTATTATGTACTTGAGTATTAGTTAGATTAAGATTATTATTATTATTGATTGATCTAATGATTCTAAGTTTAGATTACTTAATCAATCCATGTCTTTAATGATTTGATTTTGGATTAAAGGCAATCTTTGTAACATTTTCATATTTTTAAATCATTTTCTTGAGCCAGTTTGTGCTAAAATGACCCTTTACAGGGTTAATGAAATGTCACTCAGACCCCTCTGCCCCCTTGTGGCCAGAATACCACACTTGCAACTTCAGAGTGTCCGGACCGCTCCCCAGATATCTCACAAAGTCACGCTTTACGGCAATCAATGCTTACAACAACAAACATACGAGCTACACCTAGTTAGCATTTATTGTAACGTGTTTATCACGGTGGAGCTTCAGAAGAAACAAAGAAAACATTTTTTAAATAATTAAAAAGAACGTCCGTCCACAATAGGAGTCCAACGAGAGTCAACATTGGGAGTTTTCTGATTCACGAGAGCTCAGAGACAAACAAGGATTCAAATTGGATGCAGACGATCATCGTATTGCGCTTGTAAGTACAACGTTAATATGTTTTTGTTTGTGAATATCTAGATATGTTGTTAGGCTGTAGTGATCACGTGCCGTTCCTGAATGTGGTAGTAAGTTGTAGGATTGTCACGGGAACAAACAACTGACGTATGAGTGTGCATGGAGATGTGATAACTAGCAGGGTATCATGGTTGCCTTTACTCTGAAGGAGATTTTCTGTAATCCAGCCTTGTTCTAATAGGTCTAATTGGAAAATGTTGTCAGGTAGTCATCGTGTGATGGGGCTCTAACTTTAAAATATTTCCAGCGAGATTATTATACTTTCATAATGCACAAGCTCAATAGGGAGAATCGTGCTGCAGTATGAGGTTGTGTCACAAAATATTCATACTTGGAGTTCACTGGTTTGCCACAGTTGTTTGTCATGATAAGCACACGAACAAAGCTGGAACTAAAACAGATTATTATGATCCTAACTACGGCAGTCAATGACTTAAATATGCAATATGTGGACGTGGATGGCTTGTCAAGCTGACTGTCTCCAGCTCTCAAACACCACTGAACATTATAATCGCTGTAAATAAATTCATAAAGCCAGAGCGAGCGTCGAACACACCCCATTTCCTCTAACAAGCGCAGGAATTAATGCGTTTGAACATGCACACACACACACACATAGACACAGTTGGATCTCAAGGTTGCTGTGCAAGAACTAAGCATGTCAGTGGTTTCCAGTGGGTAACTCCTCTCCTGCTATCATGGTTACGGAGACTCAATGACACCCCGCCATGTCCGATTAATGCTACAGTGCTTATTTGCAGTGCCAGTCATTTTCTGTGAGGCAAGGGCAAAGGAATGTACTGCGGCAAAAAAACAAGTTGAGAAAAATAGAGTTGGGACACTTTATGCAAATAAATTGAGGGATTCTTGTAGTATTGCTACGGGCAACACCATCAAAACTCAGTCCATGTCTAACAAGGAGCTGGTCTGTCCTTCTGAGCCCAGGTGTGACCGTGAAAGAAGAAAAAAAAAAGCATGCAAAAAAGTTGAGTGTAAAGAGCGCAAAAAATTTGGAATATGGAATAAGTGCTGGTATCAGTTTGAGTTCAGTAAAGTGGCTTAGCTCGGACTACCCCATTACTTATGCTCCAAATATTAAAGCTTGGGGGGAGCTAAATATTATGGAACTTGGTATATTGAAATTTTATTCAATCCAAAGGCCTTTTTCAAACTGGAAATGGAGCCAAGGACGATCATCACAGCCCGAAAAATACTTTTAAAATTTCTGACATGTTTTCTGTTTGTCTGAGATTTTGAATCAGAGCTAATCCCATCCAGAATTTGTACAGAAAAGATAAAAACCAGACGTAAAAGAAGCATTTAAACCCCCAAACCCTTAGAACGTCCATATTGTTGACAAGTCAAGTGGTAAAGACCACTATGATTACAAATAACAACTTTTTATATCATTTCTAACTGCAGAAAAATAGTCTGGATAATCTTTATGCGAAATAAAAATCACAATAAACCACCCTGATAATTTTGTCTCATACTGTTTTATTTTTAAGGCCTTTATCTGCTCTAATTCCCAAGGCTACAGCCGTAATGGACTGCACTTACCTCTGCATATACAATTAAACCCGTGATCGAAGCCAGTGGATAAGTGCACAAGACCTGAGAAACTGTACCTTTTAAAGGTTTCACACTTTTAACATCCCCAGAGAGCTAAACACTTTCCTGGGCATATATGATCAAGCCAAGCCCCGATCTATTTACAAAACAAACAAGAAAAAAACATTCCGGAGCTTGACCCAAATTGTGCATTGTGATGGTTTTGTCTCACTTCATAACTTGAATTATCAATCTGACCAAAAAAAATCATCAGAACTTGAATTTTGCTTTGATAGAAGAAGCCCATCGGGCTAAATCGGTGCACCTTTCACAGATGGTTGCTCTTAGGAAGGAACAGATGCAGCGCTTGACATTTGGAATAACGGCGATTTGAATAACAAGAAAAGAGAGAGACCTTTTGTTGATGCCTACTTGACTGCACAACAGAAGATAAAAAGGGCTAAAGAGCAAAGACAAATGATTTTAAAGACAAGCTCTAAATTTGTGTTGGTTTTAAATGTGGAATAAGATTCGGTTATGGAGATGGTTTGACAAGTCATCAGATGAGTGGCAATGGCCTCACTCTCCTACCTCCATGTTTACTTTATTAGATATGGTCCAGGGAAAGAGCCCAACCGTAGCAGATGGGGCAAAGCCAGACACAGAATCTCTGAAGCGTGTCAAGTCAGATGTCACAGGCCACAAGGAAACTGCTGCCACAATGAAACCAGGGCAGGGGAAGGGAAGCCTAGAAAAGAAACCATCCTTGACCACAAGCTATCGTCTCGTTTGTCTCATCTGAAAATGTGCCCTGAGAAAAAAAATCTGAGTTTCTGCTTTAATATTTCAAGATATTTGTAGTAACAGACAGTTTGAAGAGGTTTCGAAGTGTGATTCTGATGCAATTTAAAAAGCTTCTGCAGATTATGGAAAGACTTTTTGCTGTACACGTAAAGAGCCTTTAATACCTATAAAACCTAAAAACATGCCTGCAAATAATTTAATACGAAAGCTTAGATGTAATTTTAAAGTAACAACAAGGAGTTTCCTGCTCCTCCACCCTACTGGTTGAAAGTGGAATTACAACTACCGTAAACAACCCTGCTGTAGCTAACACGAACATGAGCCAACTAATAAAACCACAAAGTTAAAAGATCCACACTGTTGGACAAAAAATATTATTACTTACAAGTCCAGTAGCAACAAAGCCAGGTCACCATCAGTCCGTGATTTTGTAGCCTCCTTTAGCTCCTCAAACTAGCGTAGGCCAGGCCGACGTTCACTCTGGTTTTAGTTCTTTGTTTCACCTCCAAAGACATTACTCTGTTACTTTTACTTCCAGGCTCCACCATGATACCAACAGAAAAAGCAAACTTCTTCTTTTTCTTCTTCTTGTGCTTTTTACTGATGATCAGCAAATTGAAAATGCTAACCGCTAGCATAACAGCTAACAGCCATAAAGCAGTGCCCCGTATAACACCTACCCGCTCCACAAAACTATCAAGTGCAGTTTTTGGTCAGCAGAGGGCTGCAGAGTGGTGTCAAATATGAAACTGGTCAAGTTTCTAACCCAACAACCACTGAGATCAATGTTAAAGCTCTAGCTTAAAGTTTAAAAAACTATCCATTGTTACTCTAAAATGGTTATATATCTAAGAATGCTCTTGTGTCCTGTGGTTTTGAAGTTTGAGAACTTGCTGAGGAACAGAACATAAAAAAAAAAATCACAGTAAAAACAGACTGAATTTTTTTTGGCAAATGTACAGTCATCTGCCATAAAAAAGCAGAGTGGGGAAAAGAAAATGAGCAAAGCTGTGCAAACCCATTCAACTGCAAAACACCTTGCCTGAGGTATCTTTTGTAATCTGATATCAAATATTTTGAAACAATAAAAAAGAGGGATGTTAGATGGGGAAAATCAGAGAACCAGAACTTGCTTTCAGAAAAGACAAAAATCGGAGCATCTTAGTTTAAACTGACTGCATTGCAGCTGAAATTGAATGTGTTGCGTGTCGGTGTGAATGAATGTAAACTTCCATTACGAGTGCCAACACTTTCACCAATAGTTTCCATAATTTGTCACTTCCTGCTGTGTTAGCATCCAGGAACATCAAATGAGTGGGATGGCTGACAGGTCTCATTCTCTCCCTCTTATATGTCATCTTGTCACAACCATATTTTTTTCCTTCAGCCTGCTCTGAACGCTTTGCCAAAATCAAATTTTTTATCTTCTCACATTTCTTCTGACTCAGCCTCTCCTACCCTGTCACCCCTCTGTTTGTCTCTCTCACTACTGCATCCTTTTTACGGTTTCCCTCAGATCGCGTTGTGTGCTGCATTTTTATACAAGAAAATAGGCCAAGCATGGGTTCTGCTGATGGGGCGATATTGGATCATCAGACCACAGAGGTTGTTTTTTTATAAAAAAGAGTGAGCAAATGCCAACCTCACTAAAGAACAGAATGTGCATGATTTATTGGAAAAAACTGCATTTATCAGGATTACTTTTATCATATAAATAGAAAGTCAATGCAAATATCAAATTAGTTGTTTTCAAACTTCAAAATTCAAACTTTTCTGATCAGGCAAGGTAGATTTGGATAGCACATTTCACACACAGAGGAAATTCAATGTGCTTTCCAGGAGCAAGAGCAGCAAGAACATTAAAATCAAAGAGACAACATAACCAGATTTTAAAGTCAGAATTAAAATACACAGATAAAATAAGATAAAAGGCAAAGTTAAAATGTGAGCAGTTACAGTGCAGAAGGTGCAGCATAAGAAACGATTGTCAAGTCAAGCTTGGATCCCACTGAGGAACCATCGTCAGTGAACGAGGTGCACATGGGCAATAAAAGGGGTGCACCACCCTCTGAGGTGTAACCTGAACAAAGGACATGGTGATCTGAGTAAGTCTGTTCAGAACTAAATCATCTACAAACATCAGAGAGGCAGCCGGTAAGAGAGACTTTTATACTGTTACTGAGTGTGTATGGACTTTGCTGCTGCTGCTGCTGTTGAAGATGGGGAGGTGTTGACTTGATTGCCCGACTAGGCGTGGCTCAAACAATTGAGAGGTTGACTGATCTGATTTGTTTGCTTGCTTATCACTGTTTGTGGTTATTAGCCAATTTGTAAGATAATTACTCAATTTGACAATTGAACAGATTTTGACTGAATGTTGGATAGTGGGAGTTTATTTAATACTTCATTTGGTTAAGACTTTGCTCCAATATGTTTAGTCATTTCTGGGTTATGGCATAACTCAAGGATGTAGATTACCTATTGATGTTTGGATAATTATCGAAGTAAATTGTGATAAAATACAATATTTCCAATATAAGCATTTGATGCTATCTAGATGCTAAACCATGTTATCTAAATTTAAAGAAAATATGTAAATAATCTAATAGTCTGAGCTAGAATTTTATGTCTGCTTGTTTGAAGGTTTTTCACCTGGCCTGGCCTAACATGTTGACAACCTGAAAATAAACATAAAAGCAAAAGTACAGTGTGTTGCAGTGTCTGAGTGGAATCCAGTTCCTATTCTCTGAGTGGATGTTTGTCCCTCTCAAGTAGGAAAGCACAAAACAGTGTGAAGACTTGACAACATTCATTCATAGGCTGATGAATGCATGAAAGTTTTCAATTTTGATTTAAAAGTTTCTAGAGTTGGGGCACATTTGAGGTCATGAGGAAGCTGATTCCATCTGTGTGCAGCATAGTAGCTAAAAGCAGCTTCACCCTGTTTGGTTCTGACCCGGGGTTCTACCAGTTGACTGCTTCCTAAGGATCTCAGAGCCCTGCTGGGTGTAGATACTGGAAGGAGATGCAACATGTATTTTGGCCCCATGCCGCTGAGTGATTTATAAACTAGTAGAAGTACTTCAAAATCGATTCTGTTTAGTGCAGTTTCTGGCCAGCAGAGGGCAGCAGAGTACTGTCCAATGTGAGGCAGCTCAAGTTTCTGGCTCAAGAACCAATGAAACCAGTTTGAAAGCAATAGCGTAAAGTGTTGAAAACTCTTTAGTGTAGCTTTGAATCTTATACACTGTAACTTTAATACCTTAATGGCTAAACCAGTACCTGTCCTTCACTTTTCTGAACCCAGACCCAAAGTGACTGTAACTAAATTAGATCAAGACCATGCAGTGGGTTTAATAATATCAAGATTAACTTCTATTTGAAATGTCCAGAAAAGTCAAACTGCACTTCTGCTCATCTTCGGTACGGTACAGTATCTTAAGATTAATGCACTTCTGCTACATAGTACTTTTGCACTTTTGGTCACCTTGCATCCATATTTTAGAGAATATGAAAGAAAGTTTTCTGACAAAGGTCCTTTTGTTCTACCTTCACCAATTTTTGGTCCATTTGAAATAATTTTTTTACTGTTTCATTCCCACATTGGCAGCTGAGTAATACTAGAGTACACTTTTAGGATACCGGGTTTGTCAATATCATGTAGGAATTGCATATTATCTTAATAAAATATATCAATATCATTGTTATAGGATGCAATACTGCTTATTCTTTATTAAAGGACATAAATAAATAAATGTATAACTAAAGCCAAGAATGATTCAGTGCAGGGTAATGGGAAGCATGAGTTGGTAATAAAATGGCGACCATTTAGCACAATCTTGATGTTAAATAAGGACCACTGCCTAGAAAATAAAAATTACTTTAAATAAATCGGTAACCTCTAACCTCTAAAATGAAAGAAATATGTAAAATATATATAAACATATATCTTAATTTATGTTGAATGTGATTTCTTTAGGTTGTAAAATCCTTCATGTTTTGATCTTTTGACGAATCTAATTAGGTTTCCATCCTAGAATAGAGCAGCACTGAAAAATATTCCTGTAATTTTCTAACTGTTGCTTCTCCATTTTTTTTTACATTTTAAACTCAAAACGCTTGTCTAGTGGTTACATCCAAAAAGTTCATCTAGTTTAATTTTGTCATTGAACTGTTTACTTTGGAAGCCACACTCCTGAACTTTGCGGATATATGCTCCAGTGTTGCCAGACGTACGATAATTATCGTATTTGTAGGATAATTTAGCCCTCTGTACGATCGTAAATCCCATATGTATGATAATTTTAGCCATTCATTGTGTGGAATCTACGGTTGCGGATTGTATCCAGAGACATTCCTAAAACTACTTTAAAAACTAAAATTTTGTGCTGTTTGATGCACTAATAATGAAGCTGTGGGTCATCAGACATGTCAGGATGAAACTAAGTAGTGTACGATAATCTTTCTCAAAATACGATACATTAACATTTCCAGTCTGGCAACACTGATATGCTCTCTGTCGCCCTCTCAAGGCTTGCTGCGTAACGTCACTGTCGAAACATTAAATCTCTCTCTCGGGCATAAGAGGCATGTTTACATTCCTAATGTCAGGCAAAACAACAGAAAATAACTTTTCCACCTCCACACGTTGAATAAATAGTTTTATCAGGACTGTATAACAACTTTTTGCCCGACCAAACACAATAACCCCGGTGAAATCATTTATTACTTACCTAGCCATTAGCAGCACGGCTAGGTTAGAGTCTGTAGTTCATGCCTTTCTTTCTAAAAGAGCTCTCCAGCGAGGAAAAGACGGCCCAATAATAACTCTGGTCTTTGCTCTTATCACGTTCTTCTTTTCTTTTCCTAGATTCCTCTGATAAGGTATTTTTAGCTTTCTTTTATGGATCTGCCATTGCTCAAGTCTCTAAACCACTGGTCTATGTAATATCCTATGGCAAGCCAAAGGGATCAAAAAAGTGCGTGTCCTAAACGCTGGTTATGTTTGCCAAAATGCGTGTTTTGGCTGACATAACTAACGTTTAGAACATGCACATTTTAGACCCCTTTGGCTTGCCATATATTGCCGTAAAGCAACACGCAGTCAGTACTTCCGGCGGCGGACCGCGAGTCAAAAACTGTATAGTGCGGTAAACAGATGTGGGACACCCTAATACTTTCACAGCTCTGAAAATGAACATAATAGATGATGGTATGCCACCAAAACTTTACAAAAAACATTATTTTAAGGTGTAAAAGTTACGGAATGTGTCTTTAACAGATAAACTCAGTAGCAGAATGTCTCATTTCAAATCAGGCTTAAAATATTTATCCATCATATTAAATGATGCAAAGAAAAAAAACAATTTTTTTCTCTTTATTTTAAATCCTGTGCCTTTGCCAGGATAGATGACAGGAGCCCAGGAATATTGCAGTGACAGCCCTGTCTACCTATTAGGAAAAGAAAAAAACCATGCAAGGATGAGTTACATAAACTCGTGTTTATGTGTGTGTGGCATACAAAGATGAATTTTAAACATAGTTCACCAGAAATGACATTATTAAGGAACATGGCCTTGAGCGAGCAAATAAATGTCTTAATATATGCGTGAAGATATTTAGACCCATCCAACAGCACAACAACTTACGGACACACACACCGTGTGAGCTAATACTGACAGCTTCCTGAGGCGAGTTAAGAAACGATGATTGAAAAATATCTTAACATACAAAAGGTGATAAGCAGCTCAGCTGTCACCGTATCGCCTAATGAGTGGGAAGAGACGAGTGAAAGAGGAGCAAAGGAGGAGAATGGCTGTAAACTGGTTGGTTGTGAATGGAGGAGGGGGGGGGGCAGTGTAAACATATTTATGAGGAGTCCTGAGTGATGGTCTGGCGAGGACACGGCCAGTTTCTTGCAAGCTAAGTCGCACAAATTTCTGCACAGCAAACAACATGCAATAATTACCGTAGTTACTGCACCATAAAACGGTTCTTTTTACTACGCCGCAGTCACGTCGTTATTTAGTAGCACATGCCCACCTTTTGGTGTCATTACCGCAATGCAGACCTATCATTAGAGCGCAGCCTCAACAAAGTCTCCTGAGCCACTTAAGTTCAGAGGATTCTCTGGTTCAGTAATGTTAGCGCTTCCCTCGGTGCAGAGCAGGTTTATGACACTGAGGGTAATGGCACTACGAGCTGGAGGTTTATTCAAATCCATTATGCTCCCAAATTCTCAAATATAGAGAATATATCTGCATAATTCCCTGTCAAATGAAAAAGAAAAACATAAAACGAGTGTTTATGTGCTGTTTTGGCTTTGTAATAGCTGGGAGTGAGCAAACAGCAGCAGGCGTTCATGCTTGAGAAGCAGAAACTTTCTAAATCCCTTCACATTTTCCATCAGGATGAACAGAGAGTTGTTTTTAAACATTGCTACCCCTCTTAGGTTTTATTCATTGGATAAATTTCATTAAGCAACACAAACTAATTCTTGGGAAATTGCTGTAATAGATAGTGGCAACCTGCTCCTCTCCTCCCCATGGCTCACCTGATCAGGGTCAATTATGCTCTTTTGTTGAGGGATATACAAATCAAATGATCCTTTAAAAACTATTAAATGAACTCAGTCTTTGCAGTTTGATGCGTTTGTTGAATTGTGTTTGGTGCTGCAATGATGGCTATTAAGTGCACTCAAAGTACAACTTGTTGAATCAACATAAAAGATGTGAAAAAGAAAATCACAATTTTACCATTTTCTTTTGAGATGGAACAATTATTTGTTGTAATTTATTATATCTGCTGACCAGTTTTAGGGCTGATTCAAATTTTCTGTTTTTCGTTCAGGCTGAGCATGATTTATTTTAATGAGGTGGGTCAAAATAATTTCCTTATTTTTCTTTTAATAGATAAGGGGTTAGGGTTAAGGTTGCACTTAAGTAGGTTTTTTGCAATTTGTCATGATTCATTCATGTTCTAATAGTCTGTTATGGGTGAAGTAAAGTCTGAATTAGAGGTCGACCAATATTGTTTTTTCTATTGCTGATACCGATGCCAATGTGTAGGAGACATAATTAGCCAATTGCTGATATGTACAGCTCTGGTGGCCTAGTGGCATGAGTGTCCGCCCCGGGACTGGGAGATCAGGGTTCGAATCCCGGTCGGGTCATAACAAAGACTTTGAAAAAATGCCTCCTCGCTTGACACTCAGCATTAAGGGATTGGATTGGGTGGTTAAAACCACCAAATAGTTCCTGAGCGCGGCCACAGCTGCAGCTCACCGCTCCCCACCACCGGGATGGGTCAAATGCGGAAATGTAATTTCATCAGTGTGTGATGATGACTTGGGACTTCAACTTTAAATTTTTTGGGGCCAACTTTCATGGCTGATATCTAGACTTTATTTGCATGCTAAAATGTCACTAATAACATCAGTTGATGTATAAAACTTCTGAAGCTGAAGCAGTTTTTGAAATCTGAATTTAACCAACTGTTAAATCTTAATTTTGTGCACTGCTCAGTGTTAAAGCAGCAATCCGGAGTTTTCCCCTTTCAAGAATTATGTATGATTTTTCAGAAATCCATAAAAGTGATTGTCTTATCATGTAGTGTGAAATAATGTAAGCAATATGTCTTTTTTTTGCTAAGCCCCCCCCTTGCCCCGTAAAAGCCATGACCGCCGAGTAAAACTAACCAATAGTGTTAGACTACCGCTCACGTGCTTCAAATTTAAGGAAGTACCTCAGCCGAATGCAGCGTTGATTAACTTTTCACGGACAAGTAAGTGTTTAAAATATAAATATATGAAAACACAACATGACATGAGAATAATACTTGTAAAACGTGTTTTAGCTCTGTTTGTCAGCTACAGAAGCTCATTCATAAACAAGAAACGTGCAGTCGCCATCTTAAATTATCGAGTCGACCGAATATTGGTGTGATACGCTTGTCAGCCACTAGATGGTGCCATCAGATAAAAGAAATAATCTGGAGAGCTACTTTAAAGTCAGACAAAAAAAGTTAATCAAACAAATCAATGAACTGACCAAGTATTAAATATTCAAAACTGAAATAAAAAGATATTTTAGCTGAACATAATTTTTAGAGCATTTCAATCAATCAATCAATCAAATTTTATTTGTATAGCGCCTTCCACTGCCTTTACAGAAGCCCAAGGCGCTGAACAAAACATTAAAACAACAAGAGCAAAAAGACAGTAGGACAGATTAAAACTGCATAAAAAGTGACTAAAATAACAAAACAGATACGATAAAATAGAAAATAAAACAGTAAAATTATAAAAATCCATATTACATAAAAGCCAAACGATAAAAGTGAGTCTTCAAACGACTCTTAAAGACCTGCAGTGATGGGGACTGTTTGACAACAAGTGGGAGCTCATTCCACAGTGTAGGAGCCAGGACAGAAAAGGCCCTATCACCTCTTGTTCTCAGCCTTGTTCGTGGGACGACAAGCAATTCCTGGTCAGCTGAGCGAAGAGAGCGCACAGGGGCATGCATCTGAAGCAACCCAGCCAGATATGGTGGAGCACCACCATGAAGGGACCGGTAGACAAACAACAAAACCTTAAACTTAGCCCGGCAATCCACAGGGAGCCAGTGTAGGGAAGCCAGGACAGGAGTAATGTGTGTGTTTTTTTTCGAGCCAGTCAGAAATCTAGCTGCCGAGTTCTGAACCAACTGCAACCGCTTCAGTGCTGCCTGACTCAGCCCGACATACAGTGAATTGCAGTAATCAAGCCGCGATAAAACAAATGCATGCAGAACAGACTCGAGATGCGCCCTAGACAACATAGGCTTGATTTTTGCCAGACGGCGCAAATGAAAAAAACAGGTTCTTACTACCTGGTTTATATGGGTTTCAAATTTAAGATTGCAGTCAATTACAACTCCGAGACTTCTGACAGAAGATTTCAAGTAGGGTGTCAATGCATCCAAATCGGGGGCAGAGCTTACACAGCCCTTGCTAGAAGGGAGGAATGTAAGAAGCTCGGTCTTGCTCTCATTAACATGGAGAAAGTTTGCTGCTAGCCACAACTTCACCTCATCCAGACAAACCTGGAGATTCTTAATAGAACCACCCATCTCAGGAGTCAGGGGAAAATAAATCTGGCAGTCATCTGCATATAAATGAAATTTAATGCCATGATTGCGCAGGATTACGCCCAGTGGTAGCAAGTAAAGGGCGAAGAGTAGTGGCCCCAGGACTGAACCCTGAGGTACCCCCCAGCGCAGGTCCTCCCAGGGGGACACAGAATTGGCCACCATCACACAAAACCTCCTTCCCTGGAGGTATGACTTTAGCCATTCAAGAGCTGACCCCGTAATCCCTACCCAGCGTTCCAGTCGATCCAGTAGAATGTTATGGTCGACTGTGTCAAAAGCGGCTGTCAAGTCCAGTAACAGCAGCACCACAGCAGTACCCCGATCCAAAGACATATAAATGTCATTCATCACCATCAATAGTGCAGACTCAGTGCTATGTCCAGCCCTAAATCCAGACTGAAATGTCTCAAACATGTTAAAATCATCTAAAAATGAGATCAGCTGTTGGTAAACAACCTTCTCCAATAATTTAGAGATAAAAGGCAGTTTGGAGATAGGCCTGTAATTTGCCAGGATAGACGTGTCAGAGCCTGACTTCTTCAGTATTGGCTGGACCACTGCTGCTTTTAGAGATGATGGAACTTGACATGAGGACAGGCTACTATTTATAATGGTTAATATAAATGGGCCCAATAAGGAAAATGCCTCTTTCCAGAGACGGGGGGGCAAAACATCAAAAGGAGAGCCAGTCGGCTTTTGTTGAGAGACAAGCCTACCCAGCTCAACAAGAGATAACTGGTTAAAAGAGGCCAGTGCAGCAGCATTTATTATGCAGATTTCATTCAGGAATGTAAATATTAATTTAAAGTGGACCTAGAATGCAGTTAATCAACAATCTAAAACTGATCCTTGAGTCTCTATAAAGCATCAGAAATGTTCTTTTGGCTTTCATCTGCCCCAGGAGCCCTGATACAGGCCATTCTAAACCCCCTAAACCAGCCTTGCTGTGAAAGAGCTGTTGGCCCCTCCCACTCGGCCAGGACATGAATATGATAAGGAGCTGCTTGCTGATTGGTTGGTTTCCCCAGAAGGCCTCAGACACTGGAGACATGCAGGGTTGAGGGGGAAGGGCTCCCCCTTATGACGTGTTAAGGAAGGCTTTCTCAGAACAGAAGTTTTTCTCTCGCCTTTTTCAACTTTCTAATTTACGATGTCGATATATATAAAAAGGTAAATATCGGCCCGTTATATCAGCCGACTGATATATCGGTCTACCCCTAGTCTGAATCCATTATAAAGAGGGCCTTATCTTCCTTGTCACTGCAACCATGATACACACGCTAAAGTTATCACATATAAGCAAACTGAGTATTACAATGCTTGTGTTTTCAGGTAAATGAACCCCATTGTTACTTAGTTGATTATTTGATCATTGCTTTTCAATCACGCTGTGTCTGCTTTATGCAGGTTGAACTGAATGGATGCAGCCTGAGTCTAAATGCTACACAGTAAACAGCACACTAAGCTGACTGATACAAAAAGCATAAGGTGATTTCTTTTCCCCATTTTGTTTGGTGCTTGTCAAACAGCTGTGGTGCATTACCTAATTATACCTTCACTTACATCCATATGCATTTTTACGCCGTTAAAGTGACACTGCATCACCACGTTATTATTGTGTTGACTCTGACAGCCCTCGCTGTAATTACTGCCTCGTGTCGACTCTAAAAAAAGACACATCAGCCTCAGCATCGTATGTAAAGTTGATTTTCTCTATTAAACTCTTGGTTTAGTAAACTTGGCAGTGCAAATCAATCCTGTTTAGCTTCTGAGTGAACACTGATAGAAGCTACGTGACTATGTGAGCCCACGGTTAAGTACAATTATATTTCCCACAAGTCTAAATCCTACGATAAGCTAAAAACTCCTCTTCCTATGACAACCCATTAAGGTCCCTGCATGTTTTTTGGTAATTGCATTTACACAAGAGAGGATAGAAAATGTCAGGTAAGTGTGGTCAGAGTGATGGAATTGTAATTAGGAATACTTTATTGATGGGGCATATCAAGAGAAATCAACATGAGCTAAATTGGTTTACTTAATTGAACATGTGTTAGATTTTACTCTGCTGACAATCAGCCTCCATCTCTAGCTCACAGGCTTCAACTACCCGTCTCTGCTGTCCAACTTTTCTTTCATATTTCCTGATTTGACTGGTGGAGAAATTTGCACACTTGAGCTGATTACCCCTTGATACAGGCTGTTAGGTCCCTGTATGACCAGTGTCAGACCTTGGTCCACAGTGAGTGTTGGACTCCGCCGCCAAGGCTGCCCTTTGTCACCGATTCTGTTCATAACTTTTATGGACAGGATTTCTAGGTGCAGCCAAGGTGGTGACTGAGGGAATCCTTTTTGGTGGCCTGAGGATCAGGTCTCTGCTTTTTGCAGATGATGTGGTCCTGTTGGCCTAATCAGACCGTGATCTCCAGCTTTTGCTGGAGCAGTTCGCAGCCGAGTGTGAAGCAGCTGGGATGAGAATCAGCTCCTCTAAATCCGAGAGCATGGTCCTAAGTCGGAAAAGGGTAGAATGCCTTCTCCAGGTCAGGGACGAGATCCTGCCCCATGTGGAGGAGTTCAAGTATCTCGGGTCATGTTCACGAGTGAGGGAAAGATGGATCGGGAGATCAACAGGCAGATTGGTGCTGCGTCTGCAGTGATGCAGGCGTTGTACCGGTCTGTCGTGGTGAAGAGAGAGCTGAGCCAGAAGGCAAAGCTCTCGATTTACCGGTCGATCTAGAGTTTTGGGTAGTGACCAAAAGAACAAGATTGCGAATACAAGCGGCCGAAATGAGTTTTCTCCGCAGGGTGTCTGGGCTCTCCCTTAGAGAAAGGGGTGAGAAACTCGGTCATCCGGGAGGGGCTCAGAGTAGATCTGCTGCTCCTCCACATCAGTGTTAATTTTGACAAGAAATTTTAATTTAGTTTTAGTCTTAGTCTTTTGACTAAAATTATTTTTAATTTTAGTCACAATTTAGTCGTCCAATTAGTTTTTATTTTAGTCTTATTTTAGTCGACTAAAATTGCTTTCAATTTTAGTCGACTAAAATTGAAAGCAATTTTAGTCGACTAAAATAAGGCTAAAATTAAAACACGTTTATTTTTCTTCTGATGCAATAATTTTTCTACTTGTGTAAAGGAAATGTTTACTACACCCATTTGAAACTGTAAATAAATATGTAAAAATCACATTTTACATTTTGGATCAATAAAACTCTACATTTATAATTGTTTTAATAACAATAATAATGGAAAATACCTAATTTAACACTGACAGTTTGAAATTGTGCCTCTCAGTATTAATAAAATAAAAAAAAAACTCTGTATAATGTGCAGTAATATGACAAGAAATGACATCAAACCATCAAAACATTAAAATGTGTTACTCTTATAACACAAAGAGGTAAACTAAAGGTAAGAATTGTTTTCTTAGACTGTGCTTAGACTGATTTATCAAGGTGGGACACCTGAACGTTTCTCCTCAAAAACACCGCTAGAACACCAAACACTGATCATATCAGCCGTACCAGCGCCAAGAAAAGAAAAATGATTAGACAACAAGATGCGCAGCGCGCTGACCCTGCGTGAACTCGGTTCGGTGCCGCAGGCCCGCAGCTCAAACCGAACGGCTCCAGCAGTAATGTGCTGACCACTCCCACCCCGCCTCCGCTCGCTGCTAACAACACCGTAACACTTTTAAAACCAGGGGAAACCCCAGGTGTGTACTCACCAAGCAAATACGTCTCAGATGGTCACATTTGAAGCTTTTCCTTCCAGCCGCGGACATTTTATCCCTTCAGACATAACTTTTACCGGCATAAACATCTTATGTTTGCTTACCGCTAGCTTTTTCAAACAACAGCCGGCTCCAGACTCTGATTGGTTCTTTTCTTATTTAGTCCCGCCTATTCGATTTGATGATTGGTTATTTTTTCCGGTCGCCCATCCTTTCCGTTTTCTGATTGGATTTTCGTTTCTGTCAATTTTCGTTGTCGTTTCTTATTCGTCAACGAAAATGTCGGTCAATATTCGTTATAATTTAGTCTTTTTTGGCGTGTATATTTTCGTTTTTGTTTAGTTTTAGTCCGCAAAAATTCATTCGTCACGAAAAAAAAAACGAAAATAATTCGTCAACGAAATTAACACTG